>JAGGAS010009444.1:1432-26547 GCA_017657355.1 Termitomyces sp. K1Ac | reverse complement strand
CAACCATACAGTCCTGTGCCACATGTCTTAGTTGTTCTATTAGCCTTTGCCAATGTCATTCCAATGCCCCATTCTGCCATAATACTTAAATCTTTGTACCTTTGTAGTCAGTCCCTAGTCTCAATATTAACCGACACTGCTTTAAGTCCATCTCTTGAACTCTTTTTGCTTTGACTTAGCGCTGCCAACCTTCAACCCTGACTTTTTGGTGTGTCTCATGCTCCCAGCAACACAGATCACTTTGATGCCCCATAAGTCTACATGCCAGTTCACAGATCTCTCTGACTAGTAGGTTCTTACTCTAGGTGAGAGCTCCCAAGTCAGCGGGACCTGACATAAACATAATGGTGAAAAGTGAAGCCTTCATCAAGATTGAAGATAATATCAACACCAATCAAACATAAACATCAGTAATACACATGTGAAGCTATAACTGAACAAAGTGAGGTTATAGTGGAGACTGAGTAGAGTATTACATGGATGAAGCCATAATCAAACAAAGTGAGGTTATGGTGGAGACTGAGTAGAGTAATTACTCAAGATCCACCCCATATGGAAGTAACAGTAATACATAATTGAAGTAGCAGAGACTGAGTATAGCTATACATATATGGAGCTATAACCAAATGATGGTGGAGACTGAGTTAAGGGGGGGTTTGAGGGCGAAGCCCCCAACGAATTGAATGCATGCCTTTGTCACACATTTCTTATCTCAGTTTAAATCCATTATGATTTAAAGTCGATTTTAGTTGATTCTCCACAGATTCCAATCGAGAAAGTGGATTCTAATCCAAATTTAGCCTGGATTATGTCTGATTCTAGCCTGATTCCAAATCCAAATTTCTGGATTTAAATCTAGGTTACCAATTTATTAAGTTCCGTGGATTTTTTCGGATATCCACGGACATAGAAATCTCTGACATTTTTTTTTGGCATGCATACATAGCTCGTAAGGCTCGCCGGACGCCGGGGAACGTCCTGTAACGTCGTTGTCTATGTCACAGCAACACGTGAGTCACGCACGCGTGTGGTCACAAACGGTATTTCGAAAGTGTTTCACATCCTCTCTCTCTCCACGGACAAAATTTCTGGCCTATATGAATGCCTCAATCTCGAAAAACCTTGACGAAACACGCCAATGCACGGCATGTAGGGCGCGCATTCCCGTCGCGGAACCACGCAAGATGTGTGCGGGCTGCAGGGAAAGAAACAGATTGCGTTATGCTCTACATGCGCAGAAAAAACGCACGCTCATGGAAGCTCAGTCTGGAAAAAAGGAGGGGGATTTGAATCAGGGACTGAAGAGGAAGGTGGAGGAGCTGGATGGTCCCACAAATGCCACGCAACAAGATAAGAAACGGCCGAGGACGAGTCATCCCTCGGGCGAAATGAAAATGAAGGTTGATGGTGTGGTTAAACGAAGAAAGGTGACTTCTTGATACTTTTTTCAAGTACTTTACTGACCAGCGATGCAGATTAAGCCCGGAAACAAGAACGAAGTCGAATATCAGACCGCCTCGGATATGTATACCAAGTTGAACATTTTCTCAAAGAAGAAGAAGTACCTTTTTAACGGACACTACTCAATCATCGCAAATCCCGAAATGGACAACAATCAGCGTGTTGAAATCGTCGCCAAAGATCTACGCAAGATCGCAAATATCCCATTTGAGTACGCATCACATTCGTCTATCTGTTTCTGCCATTCATGCCGAATTGTCACAGGGGACGATCAATCTCCTCATCAACCGACAAACATGATTTTTGTGCAATTTTCCAATGCAGCTGCCTAAACCAGGGCACGAAGCTCGTTCCCACGACGCTTTACGGCCGTGACCCAAATGTGATTGCATCTACTACTAGCCCCGCGGGTTCTGCTGTGCACGAGCAAACCAATAGTGCCCCACGCTGCAAAGGAACGATCAAGGTCATGTCCCAGAACGACTCTTCGCATCCTTTGGGTATCGCAGGTCAAAAGATCACGGTTATTGTAGAGCATTGAATGTCCCCACACATGGTTGTCGCCTTCCCGCTGACGAGTCCTTTATCATACCCTTCAATCCTACCAAGGACTTTCTTACTATAGTCTTACTTCTATTACTAGTCCTACGATACATTCACATGATATTCCACGTCCGACCTTCGATATCCCTTCCATGTTGGAACATGTGGCGATCTTTCCAGGTATCTACTACCTGGTAGTCTACATTAGCACTCGTGTCCACTTTCTAGTATGATCAAGAGGATGTTTCCGTATTCACAATGCTCGGGAAAAGGGGCCCTTGAAATGCCAGACTGGCTCGAAAACAGTCTGGCGTTAATGTTCTGTCAGATTCATCTCAAAGAATGAATCGCTTACTCTCTAAATCGGCTTTTAGGAGCCGGTAAGAAGAACATCGCTATCGCGATACACGAAGGATGTTATCCTGAAGCTTTCAATAAATGGCAAATGTGGCTGCTGCCGATGCATGATGTAACTTGAAGAAGACAGAGTCGACGTCGTCCAGGTAACTTACATAGTCGAAAATTACACTCAGCACCCCTCATACTCAGCCACTAAACTTGTTTTTGACATCATCATCACCTCCGGACAAGCACTACCTGTAATAGATTTCATCAAGGATACCCTCAATGTGTGTGTATCGTGGAGGATGACTTTTCGAATGCCGCGGAAACTCAGTAGGTAGGAAGAGTAGACTGATTCGAAAGGAGCAGAGAGGTAAATCTCTTGCATCGCCTCATCACCTTGCTCTCCGAGGGAGTGCCTCCTAGAGTGGGGGAGATAGGACTGCATTTCCAAGATGAAGTTATAAAAGTTTTGACACACCAACTACATTCACAGACACACGAGGAGTCCGGTGACTTCATCCACGTCGCCCCCTGAGAACCAAGGTTGAAGTTCCAAGAGACTCGTACTGTAGAAACAGGTACATAGAAACAAGATGCAGAAACAACCGATGTTCGGACACGATGAAGTGAATTTAGGGTTTACCTCAGTAGATAGTCATGATGCATGCCAATCCATGATTTAACTTGAGGGAGGAGGACTTCATTATACTGACGTGGTCCCAAAAAGTTGGAACGATCAGTTCACACTGGCCCGGGTCAGGATATCATCTACTTATCTAATCGGTACACTCTGACATTTATCTGATCTTTTTCATTGTCAATCGAAGACAGCTAAGGCGCCTGCGAGGTCACCATGATTTTCGTTACTAGCTAGGTATACAAGTAGGTTGTAGTAACATGAGTCCAAGTTTTACGCTTGAGACTAAGCTCGCATTGAGAATATATGCCTACATTGTATGTAGACAACCCGACAAAAATCGAAAAGAAGTGAACGCGTTTTAGAGCTCATTGTCACGGTGGTCCATCGATCCTTTCTCATGAATGTGGCCATCCTTCGCGCTATGATTTTCCGGCACGAATTTTCCTGCAACAATCAGCGGTGGAACGAATACACTGATGAGATAATAGTTACGGTACCTTCACGGAGCCCTCGTTCGCCTGCGGTACGATCACCAACCTTTGCATAGGAGGTCCCGGGAAAGAAAATCGGAGCGTTTTCAGGCAGTGTGTCCATTTCTAGCACATGCAACATATTAGACCATGACCAACGAGAACAAGAATGGCGCCAACAACGTAACGCACCTTCCAGCCGGCGGCCAGTTGTTTCAGGGGAGAATGCCCGGATGAACAGAGCATTCGTGTGACCACAGATAGCAAAGACAAGGTAATATTTCCAGCCAATGTGTTTGAATGCGATGGGAGTTACCTGCGCGATGAAGCTATTGATATTGATCGTGGGTCAGGATGAATAAAAAGAATGAAGTACGAACAAGTTGGAGATCCAGGACGATGAACTTGTGACGGCAGTGCTCTTGGCACGAGTCCGAGTGGAGAAGATCTCGGCAGGATATGCCCATGACAAAGGACCAATGCAGGCACTGAAAAAGAAGTTGAAGACCCAAATCGTGACTGCAATTAGGATGTTAGGATTGATAACAATGGATAGTGTAAATAATACAGACTAATGAAGATATAATGGGCCTCAAGACCGAAAATCACGAGTCAGTGACGCGTTCGTTAAATTGGTGAGTAACAATACAAACAGCATTACTAGTAGACACGAAGTATCAGCATCTTTTTTCAATACATATAATGTGAAAACCTTACTTGTGAACAGATCCGGGCCAGCGAGCCATCAAGATGGAACCAACAACAAAAGAAAGACCAGAGGCAACATTCAATATCCGATGACAAGAGGCATTCTGCGTCCGGTGTGATCAACCCAGAAGACACAACATGCTTCACCAATGAGCGCAATAATACTGTTGATAGATTGGAACAGGAGAATGCGATTCGAGGTGAAACCCATCTAATCATGACCCAAATATCCATAAGTATCTTCAGAGTATTCGATTGACAGACGAATGAGCTAACCGTGGTAAATATCTGTCAAATATATCAGGAGGCTAGTTACAGAAACGGATGTCTGATCCAACATACTGTGGTCGAGTAGGTCTGGATAGCGCTGACACCTGTCATTTGAACAGAGAACTGCAGAATGTAACCAAGAGCCACACGGCGAAAATTGGCGGGTACAGTGAGCAGTTCCATCCAGCTTGATTCTCCAATATCGCGAGTCTTGTCGATGTCGGCCTTCATGTCCTCAAGTTGAGCGGCCACAAAGGTATCGTTGGTGTCACCATTGGCGTGTAGACGTGCGAGGGATTGCTTCGCTTGTTCCCATCGGCCTTTCTCTGCAAGCCAACGAGGACTGTATGATAGCATCAGATCATGAGTCGAAATTTACAGCACAACATACGATTTGGGAAGGAGCAGGATGAAAGCAATAAGAGGCAGAGCAGGCACTATCTATCCCCTTGGTCAGATACACTCTTATAGTGAAACTGGAAACTCGCCTGGATACCGAGGGGAACCCTCCATTCGGCCTGCGAATCTTCGAGACCAGCGGAAGTACCGTACGTCTGATGACGACAGTAAGAGGTCGCGTAAGACTACATACATACATGAGCGGGAAACTTACAATCCAAGAGGCAACAAAGGCACCAATTCCAAGCATAAATTGCTGGAGGGTCGTAAGCCTTCCACGGATGCTCGGATGAGCAATTTCAGCCTGATAATCGACGTCTGATTGAGCATTTCGCGAGTGCACAACGCAACGAACCTGATATAAAGGCGCGAGGTCAGACATGAATCCGACACCAAAACCGGCAAAGAAGCGGCCTGCGAACATCATATCCTATTCCGCGCGCCGGTTTGCAGTGCACCTCCAAAACCAAGATGGACATCATGGGAGTCAAGTTTCAATCATCACAGCCTCCCCTCACATCGGAAAAGGAACATACATATAGATTATAGCGCCAATCTGAATTGTGACACGCCTTCCAAGTTTATCAGCGAGATACACAACGAAGGGCATTCCAAAGAAACATCCAAGAACTGGAGACATAAGCATACCATCACGAGTTGGGTAGTGTGATTGAAACACCCACAGAGAATACTCGTGATAAGGCCGACAAGATTCTCGTTGTTGTAGCGAGGGCCCATAACTGTCTAAGAAAGCGCGTCAATAACGATGATGGGTATAGCAACAATGGCAAAGAGCGATAGCTCCTGACCTTAAACTCGCTCACCGGTAGCACACCAGCAATAACACCCAAGTCATAACCAAATATAATACTACCCAGACCTACCGAAACATCTCAATCAGTACCCTGTGAACTAGTCAAAAATCGGCAACATACTCGCAAAGAGACCGCATAGCCACGTGTAAACTTTGGGAGAGAGGACCATAGGCGCTGGGGAAGGGTTAACGTTCGGTGGGCTTGATTGTAACCACGAATTCGCCCCGAAGTTGCTGCCATCTTTATACGATTCATATCAAGGAATTCCAGGGGCAGCAAGCGGTCCGCTGAAAATCTGCGGTACGCTGTAAGTAAGTAAGTACAATGATATTGCAACCGCACACATGAGTCATGTGTTTCCCAAGACGGTGACGGTAAAGTTACGCGGTCACGTCCACATACTTTTACTAGTTTTAAACCTGTGGGCAATGGGAGCCCCGTTCCCAGAGGGGATCCGATTGGGGCTAAAACTAGAACGCGACCTGCTGGCTAAACACACGAACCTATAGAGCTCCATGTGGACTTGACTTATGCGCGATAAGCATAGTATGCCGCAAATTCTTAGATCCAGCTTTCCGAAGCCACAGAAAGGCCTAGCATAGGAGAATGTGCGACCTGGCGAGGATGAAAGATCACCGGCCCGATTTTGAAGCTTGGCACAAGATTTGCCAGACACATCGAAAGCGTTCGAAAATTCCGGACTTCTGAACATTGAGTCAAGTTGAAAAGCTGAATGGATATAAATGGTAGGTTGACAGGTTTTTAGAGACGGCACCAAGTTTCAAAAAATGTCCAGTCGGAGGCTCACATTTGCTTCCGTGTCGATCACTCCTTCAAAAAGCGGAAGTATTTCAAATCTGATTCGACCTCTAGTAATCGTGGTCACCGTTTGCAATTTCTATACCAGCCACAACCTCTGCAAGTGGGCTCGATGTTACAGATTTCGGACAGGACGACTAAGTTCGAGTCAAGCAATCTACCTATAAAACGTCAATAGAACAATCATTTAAGCTTGAACACCAAAACTAAGCACCGAAACAATCAGTTCCTACTAGTGGTCAAAAACAGATCCAACAACAACGTACCTTGGAAAGAATGCTTCTTAAGCTCATAAGACCCCACAAACTTAGCATCCTTCACAGCTGTCCTAACCCTCTCATCGCCAAACGTATTCGAGTCTCTAAGATCCTCACTCCAAACTTCATACACCTTCATATCCTCCTCAACGTTCACGTCTGGCCCAAATCGAAACGGCACAATAAACGCCTCTTCATCATGGCGATTAACAATTGACACTCTTACTTCCTTCCTATCCTTCGACAACACACCGCTCACGTCGACGTACTTCGTCAATTTAGCCGTGTCGGGGGTGTGTTTTGTCAGGTCCTGCACAAATTTGGGAGCTGTAGGACCGGTGTAGAATGTATTGGGGGACGGAGCGGAGACGAAGAGGTCGAGCGAGGAACCTTGCATTAGGTTTGCGAAGAGCTGTAAGGGATAGTATGTGGTCTATATTTATCGTACAAAGTTCAGAGAAAGGAATCAATAATTAAACAAACACTCACCTGACGGAAAAGACCAGTAGGGGAAGTAATGATCTGGTAACCGAGAAGCACACCGATGATTATCTCCTTTGTAAAGAAGGTGGGTACTTACGGGCGAAATCACATTAACTGACCTGCATAGAAGGAAGAAGGGTAAGCAAAACGAAAGCTCACGGGCGAAGTTAAACCGAAAAAAGAAAGTGGACAACTCACTGAGCAATACACGCTATCTTGACAATATCGGCATTTCGAACAAACACATTCAACCACGCAGCAACAGCTATATGTAGAAACACCGCGTCAAGAAAAGGTCAAAAAGGAAAACACGACAAGATTTGAGTGACGAAAACAACTCAAAACGTACCAAGTGCATCAGACAAGTCATAATGTTCCTCTGCTCCTTTCTCGCCAGGTGCTTAGATGACCCCTATTCTCAGAACACAATGACACAGTGAAAGGTGGGCTACACACCACGAACGGGATCCCTAGCACGTCATGAGTCACAGGTAAGTCTCTGATATATCATATATGAAAAAAGAAAGACATACCAGACGTTCCACTCGTCGAAGCACCTGAAACACACCTAGCGTCAGAGAATCGGGACGGTGGGATGAAGGATGGTAGCATACACAGTGAGTTCCTTGCTCAGATTCGCCTCTATTTTCGCGAGGTCAATCAAGCCACGTGTGATTTCGAGTCCCTTTTCCGCAGCAGCAGCTAAAGTTCAGTAGATTTCATTCAGTCAGACTTGGAAGCCGATAGCAATGGGGAACGTACGGCCCATAACATTGACGGAGTGTTTACCCTCGCTGACGGTGTAAACTGGCCCCAACTCGGATATCAGATTGGTTCCGCGCGTCGGATAGTCATAGAGGACGTACGATGCAATGAGTGGAAATCAACAACCGGTGCAAGTTTCTTCAACGTGACTCTATCCCAGTCCGAGAACCCAGTTTCTGCACGGCAACATCGCGTCCAAGCATCACTGGAGCACAAGAGCAAGATATAGGACGAAAGACAAACCTCCACAAGAGATCAATTTGATGCTAGGATCCAGAAGTTTGAGAGCCTTCGCCCACTGGAAGGCTTTCTTAGCGTAATCTTGCGACTCCATTTGGCCGACTAAAGAAGGCGTTAAAATGCAATGTTATATGTGGAGGTGGTGGAGGGAGTTTACCCTGCCAAGGTCCCCAGACTTCGTTACCTGTATGTAAGACGATGAATTTGAGCCCTCGTGGATGGGAAAGACAGGCGAATAGGGATACCAAGTGACCAGTACTACAGGTGTTAATGAGGAAGAAAAGGAGGAGATAAGGAAGACGAACTTTGACTTCATAAGGTTCTTCGTGCCCATTCTTGCGTCGAAGATTGGCCCAGTACGTGTTCGCTGAGCTTTCGTGCGATTGATTTATCAGTCCATTATCGTTCGTGCTAGAGGTGAAAAGATTGCCTATTGCAGTATTCAACCCAAGCAAGAGCATCCTCGAGTGTTCCGGTCCCCATGTTCAAGCAGATGTAGGGCTCGGTGCCAAGAGTACGACACCATTGAATGAATTCGTCTACCCGCTGATCAGATTTAGATTCAACAATATTGAAAAACGTACCAGTTCCGAATCGATTGGTCTCCTCTGTTAACCAGGCGAGTTCAGGACGACGAGGGCGGAGTTCCCTGGGTCCAATACCATCTAAAAACATCTTGAATACTAGATAATCACAAGTCGAGCACTGACAAGACTCACCTGTCCACCGATAGCTACTGACAAAGTTCCTGCAATCCAACAATGATTTAGCGTGAATCTACAACAGAAAGCCATCTCTAATGTCCATACCCTCCGGGATATCTCACAAGTGGTACATTAAGCTCCTTAAGAGCATCAAGCACGTCAGTACGAAACCCAGTCTTCGGATCTACGAGACCATGTTGATTATCAGGATCATAAAGACCACCATAGATGCATCGTCCCATGTGTTCCGTGAAACCAGAATAGATACGAGGATCGACCTCATCGATGATACGTGCTGGATCAATGTGGATAGCAGATGCAGACATCGTTAGCGTTGGGCAAACTCAGACTTGGAGGTTACAGTATATATCAATCAGATTGACTATACTTATCATCTGATACTTAAGTATCATCAAAGTCTGTATATGGATCTACACAACAGATGCAACGGGCAGATGCCAGCTACTTACGCGGTGCTGTATTTCGATCGCGGTGCCATCACCGTGACAAAATTCCCAAAAACAGCCACCAGTCTTAGACAGACAACCAGATACTTAAGTCACTGGTCGACAGCTCACATTCAAGTAGAATATCAATCTATTTAATAAGTCAAGTTGTATGTAGTAAACATGATGATCCCAAAAAAATTCTTGGTGTCTTTGAAATAAATGTCAATGTCACATAATATGTAGCACATACGGGTATTGCATATTATCGATTGAATATCCTCTGTGGAGGCATCATTACATTCATTACGGCGGTCAAGGTCGTGTCAATCTCCATCCATGCACAGTAGCTCTGACAGCTTCCTCGCCAGAATCGTTCGGGAACATGGGCTTAGGGGAAAATGATCAGAAAATTTGAAATGAAAGAGTAGTGGGAAGCATACAGGAAACTTGCGTGTCAAGATTTCTGTACATAGCCACCCTCTCCTTCGTGCCTTCTCAAAAAACTCCATATCACGGTGGGCCAGGTGGGGCCGATGATGTGAATAAAAGACAAGAACGGACGCAGCAGGTGAACTAGATTGAAAATCGGAAGGATTTCGGCACAGGGCCAGCTCGCACGTTAACAAGAGGGCATCATGCTGGAAGGGGTGTCAATTTCGACTGTGAAAGATTCAAGTATTTATGTACCTGAGAGTGGTTAAAAATCAAATCGGATAAGATGACCAAGTCAAATACTGATTTCGCATTCGTTGTTGAGATCGCCTCCAGCAAAGGATCAGCTGCTCGCCCCCAGATATAACCCTAAAAGGTAGCTTAGCAATCTTTGCTGATTTTCTCCCGTTGTAGGAGAGCCTACTTGAATGGAGACACGATCGCGATCCGAGGCTGGAACGTTAATTTCAACGTTATGAACAATGTTATTCACAAGATCGTCATCCGGATAGTCGGTGATAACCGCCTGAATCGCCGTAAGTCGTCAACAATTGGAACAGATGGTCATTGAGTGGCGAACCTTCCGCGCACCAGTTTTCGCAGCAAGAATACTCGGCAGAGCACCACCCGCGCCAAGTTCAAGGATATATTTATCTTTATAGAGTTCTTGGTATTCGTCCAAGTAGGAAGCAAGTGCGCGAGCTGCGTTCCATCTAACTGCTGTTATTATCCATATTGTGAAACGCTAATCAGGATATACGCACAAGTAGTTTCCCCACAAAGGATGAGCTCCCACAAGTCTTATTTGAATTTCCTCCCATTCTTCAATCGATTTACGGCGACCGGGTTCTCGAGTATACACCACGATGGTAGGTTCCGGCGTTGGAGGTCGAGGCGGTTCCTGAGTCGCCGTTGGAATATGCTAAGGTTCAATATGTTGTACGACTAACTGTAAATATAGCACCAAGAGAAAGATCTGCCTCCTCTTCAGACATGATGATGGTTTGATCAAAGACTCGAACAGTTTTCTAATCTGGTTTCCAGGGTTAGGGTTCCTGATTATAGCGAGCACATGCCATACAGAGTGGTCATCTACTCTTCATGCCATTGACTATCATGTACCCACTCTCACAACACACACCTAAGATTTTCGCCTTGCCCTCAGAACTTATTCAGGAAGTCCTGGTAATAGTTGCAGCACGAAGGTTCTATTCAGCTATCGCTGCCTTTGGCAGCACTTGTCGGCACTTCCATCTTTTGGTTTATCGCTCAGCTGACCGTCACTTGTGGCGAGAAATATTTTTGACCACTTTTGACGACCCAAGGCCGGTTTTGAGACGTCTTGGAAACACAACGACGACTGGACCTGGAGAGGGTGATGAAGATATCGCTTTTGACTGGACTGGAGAGTTTCAGCGTAGGGTGAATGCTGCAAGATTGTTTCGTAACCTTGAGAAGACTACTCCCAAACTGCTTGATATATTTTCCCATTCTAGCAAAGTGAGCTTTCTGGGACTATTGAGGAAATCTTCGTCTTTGACCAAGTACTCTTCAGAATAGTGTAAGCGACCAATCGTTGACTCTCGCGACAGCTCTCGAGACTGTTATATCTGTCTTGGAGACAGCTGCGCCGTTCCCATTACACCACACTGAGGCCATGGCACCAGCCCCTACCTTTCCTCCGCTAGTAACACTACATTTATCTTCCGCTTATCCAGCCGAATTCATATCACGCAATTCAAGATGGGCTGACGAAATCCTCAAACGGGGATACCCGCCCTGTCTTGTTAAAAATCACTTGCTTGCAGGACACCAACCGTCGAAGCCGCTCAAGGTGACTGAAGACAACTGGTTCACGTATTCCGAGGAAGGCCAGCTTTTTCATAAATTGGTCTTTCGGAAGGGCTTCATTCCTGTACCGACTGGTCGAGGGTCTGAAGTGCTTTGGAAAACAGTGCAATCTATTGAGGATCAGAGTGTCGCGGTGCGGAAGGTTGCTCGAAGTAAAGTATACAATCTTCGATACCTTCGTCCAGAGCGTTCTTGGGGACCATTTCTCCCAGCCAATGGGTCATTAGGTGATGCCGACGGTAAATCAAAACCAAAACCTACTTTCCCCGACTTTGTGCAAGAGCTGTCTCGATACATGCTCAGCAACATAGGAGAACAGCTGAGTGATTTTGAAGACGAAGACGAAGACTTTGTGCCTGCCGAAGATGAGCAGGACCATAACGACCACGAGGATGACGATGAAGACATCATCCTAAGTTTCCCTTTTGTTCACCATCGTATCGACCCCAAGTTTGTGAAGCCAAGCCCTCATGAGGTGAAGCCTGATTACACCTATCTTGCTTCAGCGCGCCTTCTAGTCGAGATGAATCTTCGAGAGATGATGCTGATCATGAATCAGCCTGTTCATGAACTGGTAGAAAGGGAGGCATCCCCACATGCGATTATCAATGCACTTGCGTCTTTGGACTTTGGCAGGATGGGCGGTGCACCAGCGTTTTGGGAAACGACCTGGGTAGAGCCGAGACCGGAGTCAATAGAGGATCTTGAACTTGAGTGTCCTCCGGTCAAGCCGATGCCTCAAAAGCCGAACCGGAAAGGTAAAGGTAAAGGTAAAGCCACTGAGATAGAATGGATTCAGGGGTGGGATTGGGCGGGAGTCACTGGCCGCTGGATGTGAGTTTTTCCGCCTTTTTTTGTTTAGGATGATGAATTTGTGTCATTAGGCGCGTTGTCTGCTGGCTTGACTATCGTGATCTACTTAGTGAGCATTTTCCTTTTTCCTTCATTCGTTCCATATTTGTACCTATGCGGTATGCCTGACCTCGAAAACTTGATAGACCACAATGTGAGTATCACTGCTCACACTCGGCGGGCAAGTGCTCAATGTTGTCATGTTTCAGCTTCATGGCTATACTGGCGATGAGATGACCGAAACCATTCACGTTTTCCCGACGGATCTACGAATCGTCGGGTACTCGAAACCACCTGAACCAGACTTCTCTCAATTGGAACATGAGGACTTGAATGCTCCGGTGTGGAAACTGCCCGTCATACACTTTGAAGGCGTATCGCATGGTCACGATGACGATTTGGAGATAAATAAGCTGCGAAAGATGAGAGGCACCGTAAGGATGCTTAAAGATGGAGCTATCCGTTGGAGTTTGGTATGTCATGCAGAGGATACTCTCTAGATGGACATTCATAGATTCGTGTGCAGATGTCAATTGATGTCAATGGATATGCCCCTGAGTGGTCTACCGAGGCTATTCAAATAGGTTCTATCGGATCCGTCGTAGGTATGTTGGGTATGTGGACAGGTGCAGATCAGTGAGTAAAATGTCTGGCTTGTAATTGCACCTGATCATTCCCTACTTCAGTGGTAGGACCGATCCTCTTGGTCCAATCTGGATTTGGAAAGTTGCCTGAGTTCGATAAGGACTTGAAGTGTAGAGTTCTATCTAATGTAACTTATCAATCATTCGGAGGTAAAGATCAAAGCAGTGGATCAGATGTATTAGTACGTGTTCAATTATGTTTGTCTGCGGATAATCAGAGGACAAGTCATGCACTTGAAACTTGTCAGCTTCGAAGTCTTCGAAAAACATGTCGATTCTTTTCTTTCCCCCGGTTGATTCTAATTTCTGACCTTTGACCTCTGAAGAGCCTGATTGGGTATGCTGCTTAACAGAGTCCTGTATCAAAATTAGAACGACAGTGGTCACGAGTGCGAGCGGGAAAACTTGTAGCCGTCCCAATCTCTATATCTTTTCCCGAGTGCAGTAAGTTCCCAGCTACATACATCTTACGCTCCAGCCTCATCGTCCAGAACAGTACAAAATGGTAAAACCATTGTATGCCACGCTGAATTGTGACATGGGAGAGGCTCGTTCAATTACTCCTCCCGGCTTTATATGCGCCAATCACCACCTATAGGGATTTTCAATATATACCATTGTAACTTGAGTTTAGTCGATATGTTGTGCTGATCACTGGAGCTTTATCGTAGGCTGACGATGAGGCACTCATGAAGACCATCCACTTAGCCAATGTAGCATGTGGATTTCATGCATCGTACGGTGTTCAAAGCTACTATCCTTGGCCGACTAAAAAAGACATAGAGACTTTTCAATCATGGACAAGACTGTTGCGCTTGCAAAGACCAACAACGTACAGGTCGGTGCGCACCCAGGTTTGCCAGACTTGCAAGGTTTTGGTAGAAGAGAGATTTTGGTTGAGCCAGTACGATGAACTCTCGATGAAGGTTTTTCATCTGACTTTTTTCTGAGCATGAACTTGCGTCCTGTATGATTTATCAAGTGGGTGCGCTTTCTGGCTTCCTCAAGCTGCACGGCTTGCGATTCAATCATGTACGTGTCTCAAATATCAGCTGAATTTCCTCTTACTCGATATTTCTGTGGAACAGATCAAGCCTCACGGTGCTCTATACATGCAAACTTCTCGTTCTCTCCCTCTGGCGCGAGCCGTTGTGGGAGTTATCAAACTCTTTTCCGAAGAACAAGATGAAGATATTTCGCTTATTGGTCTAACCGGAACCGCTCACCAAATTTCCGCGGAAGAAGCAGGTGTCAAGTTCATCCCAGGTATGGTGGCATGTGTTCTTGTTCGCGTATCTGTTTATGTCGTGCCGCAGAATGGTTTGCGGATCTAGAATACAGTCCTGAAGGAAACCTCATCGTTACCAGGTAAATTCGTGTAAGCTATTCTCTAGTCTAATATTGACAGTCTGAAAAAGGAGGCATTCTGCCGTGGTGCTGGAGTCGGTGCGTGAAAGGGTGATGATCGTTCATTTGTCTATCCATCCGTTACCTCATCCAGTTAGCAGGTTCATAGATTGTTATCATACCGTCAAATCACAACTATCGATGGTTCATACCTCCCATTAGGCGATGACTTCGAGGAAGTGACCATCTGCGTCCATTGCGATACACCTGTGGGTTAAATCCCCTAGCCAACTCAATCATTTGACGTCATCTTCTTCAGGGTGTTGTCGAAATCGCCCGGGTGGTTAAAGATATCGTCGATGAGAACAATGAAAGTGCTGGATGTGATCTCTGATTACCTGGTGAGTGATCCCTCTGCGAAGGCAAGACGCTTGCTCTCATTATGACTTATAACGAATGTTTACGAATCTAAATAGTAGCTAGTAGCCATCAGTTCAGTCTCGCTTTCCAATATATGTTTTCAAATCATTGTGTTAATCATGATCACCACACAGATAATTTATTGCGTGGATTCATAGCCGTAAAGACTGAACCAAATACTTGGTCGTTGACTCTGTCACCAGTCCACCAGTCTGACTGATCTCAGGTGGAGTGAGCTCATGTCAAGCGCTGCTGATTCGAACAAAATCAAGAACATGCAGTCGAAAAATTCTCATAGGATTCAGCCGCACGTCGAAACTTGGATGCCTACGGACGTTATTACACCGGCCGGCGGCCAGACAAAGGGTATACTTAATCTATTTGTGGACCTATGGGGTTTACTTGGGTAATTATCTGCCCGTGATCGGCGTTCCGAAGTCACGGTGTTATCTCATTATTGAGTCATCAACAGGTCTTTCCTTCTCAATCTTAATCATCTGGAGCCCAGTCATACTGTATCCAGATACTTTTTATGATACTCATAAGAGGGTAAACCTTTTTTCACCTACATATATTCTGGCGAACCGCGTTATTTGCAAATGATAGAAACCACCATATACGACAGGGAGAAACTCCTGGTAGCAAATCGAGGAGAAATTGCTGTTCGCATTATTCGCACCGCAAAGAGACTCGGTATACTGACTATCGCTATCTATACACCTTCTGATGCTCTTTCTCTCCACGTGTCTCTCGCCGACAAGGCTGTACCTCTCGTCCAGAGCGCGGTAGAGAGCTCTCCACAGATCGAGTCACAGGCATATCTGGCAGGACACAGAATTCTCACTATCTGTCTTGATAACGAGGTGACGATGCTTCATCCTGGATACGGTTTCCTTTCAGAGAATGCCGAATTTGCGTCGCTTATCGTTAATTCTGGGATCACATGGCTTGGGCCTCATGCAGATTTGATCAGGACAATGGGATTAAAGCATCAAGCCCGTGTTGTTGCAGCACAAGCAGGGATTCCACTGGTGCCAGGTTCAGATGGAGTCCTTGATAGCGCCTCTGACGCACTAGAAGCAGCGAAACGCATCGGTTATCCTGTCATCCTGAAAGCGACGGCGGGTGGCGGAGGTATTGGGATGGTTGTTTGCAATGACGAGGCAACGCTTCAGGGAGAGTTTCTTGCCACCCAGACGAGTGCAAAGGTAGTTCCTTGCTTTGCTCTTTCTCTTCATAACTGAACCGTCGGACCGATAGGCTTTTTTCGGTACAGATGGCCTCTTTATCGAGAAGTACATTTCAGCTGCACGTCATATCGAAGTTCAGGTTTGGAGTCTTTCCTCTAGTGCTGAACTCTTTGTTTATCCCGTCTAGGTCTTCGGCAATGGCTTAGGCGATGTCGTTCATATGGGAGAGCGGGAATGTAGCGTGCAACGCCGACAACAAAAGATAATTGAAGAGTCGCCTAGTCCATTCACCCAACGCCACCCAGGTCTGTCCCGCCTGTTCTCATCCATTGATACTGCTTATCTGTCCATTTGCAGCCCTTAAGCAGGCAATATGTGAAGCTGCGGTTACGTTGTGCAGGGCAATCAAGTACAATTCAGTAGGTATGACTTGCTAGTTCTCACCTGAAGTAAGTTGATGTGAGTGTTCAGGTACGGTCGAGTTTCTAGTGGATCAGGCCACCGGGGCTTTCTTCTTCTTAGAGATGAACACTAGAATCCAAGTTTGTTTCTTCTTGATCTGTCTTGAACATTATTAACCTGTCTTCAGGTTGAGCATCCAGTTACAGAAGCTATATATCCTGGTTTGGACCTCGTGAAACTCATGATTGATCAAGGGATTTTTGAGCGCCTACATAAAAAGATGGAGAAAGCGCACGGACCTGATATGCGCCAGGATACGTACGATGGATTGAGATCTTCTGAGTTACACGCACACGCAATTGAAGGGAGAATCTATGCTGAGAACCCTTTCCAAGACTTCTTGCCGAGCCCCGGTCTCTTGCAACTCGTTGAGCTCGACAGCGGACATTTCGATTGGCTGAGGATCGAGAGCTGGGTGTGTCGTACTTTTTTCCTGAGAAACTCTCATTAACGACAAATATTACTCATTTAGGTATCTAAGGGCCTCATGATCACGCCTTTCTTTGACGGTTTACTTTGCAAAGTAATTGTGACCGGCCAAACGCGTGAAGAAGCTGTTGATCGATTCACACAAGCCTTGAATATTTGCAAAATACACGGCCCACCTAACAATGCTGAGTACTTGAAAGCCATAGTGGGCTCTGATAACTTTCGAGAAGGGCTTTACACAACCAGGTTTTTGAATGACTTCGTCTTCACGCCACCGTGAATACCCTTTGTCTTCTCGATTTAAAGCATTATTGACAAAACGGATAGGACACTCACTGTCATTTCTCCCGGGATCGAGTGTACAGTTCAAGACCTCCCGGGGCGCACCGTGGGTATTGGGGTTCCTCGTGGAGGTCCAATGGACGACCTGGCATTTTCAGCCGGCAATAGACTTGTTGGTAATCCGGTCACGACTGAGGGGCTGGAAATTCTCATCGTACCGACTATCGCCTGCGAATTGGAATTTAGTTCCACTACCGTAGTTGCAATTACTGGAAAGGAAGTCAAAGCGCGTGTCAACTATAGTTCGGTAGCCATGTGGTCAAGGGTTACTGTCCCAAGTGGAGGAAGGTTGAGGTTGGATGTGGAAACTGAGACATCTCTTTCAGGTTTTCGAGTATACCTCTCCATTCGTGGTGGTTTGCCAAGCGTTCCTGTTTATCTGGGATCTAAGTCAACATCCATGGGCCTAGGCGGCTATCAGGTAACCATTTCTGGTGACTCTGATTATCTAAGTATGTAATGTTCAGACCCACGTGCTATTTTTCGTCAGGGCCGGTCGCTGCTTTCTGGGGACCAGCTTGCATTAGAGTTCTGTGGACCAATTGATTCGGACAACACGATTAGTAGATATATTGACCCCATCCTCGTCCCGAAGTACTCGTCTGATTGGATCATCCATGTTCTACCCGGCCCACAAGACGACGAGGAGTTTCTATCTTCGACTGGTCAAAATGTGTTCTATTCGATGAAGTGGCACGTCAGTCTCGATAGCAATCGCCTTGGGATCAGGCTTTCATCTGCGTCCGAAATTCAATGGGCCAGAGTAAATGGAGGTGAAGGCGGATCACACCCAAGCAATATCCTAGACAATGGGTACGCGATGGGCACGATCAATCTCAATGGCGATACACCAGTCATTCTCACTAATGACGGTCCAGATATGGGAGGTTTCCTATCGGTGTGCACAGTCGCATCGGCAGAGATGTAAACTACTTATTTTTCGTGCGTCTGTTTACGAGTTGAAATACGTCGTTGCAGGTGGAAATTAGGTCAGGTTCAACCAGGAGATACCATTCTTTTCAAGAGAATTTCGTGGTCATTTTCCAGAGCGATCCGCGAAGTATCGCTAGAATGGGACTGGGCTGTAGACTCATCACTCAAGGGACACGGAATACCTCCCAAGCTTCGTCTACCATGGGACATCGATATCACAGATGACTCTAAAGCCGCAATCCTTTATGAAGTCGGCAGAGAAGATGAAAGAGTAACTTATCGCCAGGTATCGTCCCAATCTCCTATGACGTCCTCGGTTTTTGTAACTTTCATAGGCTGGCGATGCTGCGATCCTCGTCGAGTTTGGTCTCATGAAGCTTGACTTCAATATCCGAGCGCGAATACATGCATTCCATATGGCGCTTGCCACAAACTGCCCTGTCGGTCTGGGTACTATCTGCCCCTGTATTCGTTCAGTGATGGTGAGCATGGTGTCTGGGATAATAGTACACATCCTTATAGCTATATCTAGTGTCATTATGATCCAGAACGAACATCACAGTCTGAATTTCTATCTTCTCTCATTGCCACCCAAGAATGTTTGCCACGTTCAACAGGAGATATGGAATTCCTAGGTCGTAAGATCACTTTTCCTATCGTTCTTGATGACCCGTGGAATAAGGAGGCTCTCAAACGGTATATAACGACGATGAGACGAAACGCGGTTTATCTCCCGAGCAATATTGAATATCTCGCAAGGAATAATGGCCTTGAGGTTCCGGAAGCACTGCGGAGGCTGGTTGAAACTGACTGGGTATGATGTAAGGTCGATTTCCACTGTCTGTCCTCATAGTATCATTCCAGTTGGTCTTCGGCGTTGGCTTCTACCTGGGCTGCCCGTTTCTCGTTCCAGTGAGTTCTTTGCGCGCCAATTTTTGGAACTGTTCTCATTGTATAGATTGATCCACGATGCCGGCTTGTTGGACAGAAAATGAACCCATCACGAGCATACACTCCAAGAGTACAACTACTATATTGCTGCTCTATCATTTCTTTCTCATATCCTGTCGTAGGGAGCGATAGGAATTGCTGGCCCAGTTGCAGCGATCTACCCTGTTGAATCCCCAGGTGGATATCAGTTATATGGTCGTACATTGCCAACGTGGCAAACTTGGGGGAAGGGAGATGACTTCGACCCAGAAAGACCTTGGCTCCTACAACCGTTCGACCAGGCAGGAGTTTCAATTTCTGCAATTCGTTCGCTCCTAGAAAATTTTCCACCAGATCCATTTCGAAGTCATCCATGCTGATGAATACGCAGAGGTACATATATGCATCTTACTACTGATAAACTTAGACCCTATGAATTACAGATCGATAGGACGTTTGACTCGGGCAACTATAAATTCAAGGTGATAACCAGATCTCTAGGTTGCCATTAAGCTTGCCGCTCATACCCATAGATCGAGCCAATGATATTTTCCATGAAAGAATACACTGAATTTGCACGTAGAATTTCTAGTGAAACTTTGGATTTTCAAACATGTCAGCGGAAAGCTTCCATGCTTCAGGAAATAAGGTATGTATCGGATGAGCGACACTTAACTCAAACTAAACTATCATGATAGAGAACAAGAGTTACTTCTTGAATGGACAAACGAGAAGCAGGCGAAGCTCGTTCGTACACAAGCTTCGAACACCGACATCGAAGGTACGAACTTGCTCTTATTCGAGAAAAAAGATTCATAATTCGACACCCTCCAGTGTCAATATCGGAGACTCCAACAACTATCAACGCACCGCTATCCGCTTCAGTGTGGAAGATCAAGTGTCGTCCTGGCGATATAATACAATTCGCAGGTGACGTGTTGTTGATACTTGAGGCTATGAAGATGGAAATTCCGATAAAGAGTGGAGAAGCAGATGTAGGAAAGGCCATTAAACAGCTTGGTAAGGGGATTGTTGAAGGAGGACCAGTTCGTCTCGGTGACGTGCTTCTTGTTCTATCGTAATGATTTGGATTGAGTTGGCGAGAAAACACGTATACCAGCGCCCAATTGATCAGTTTCGCTTCATTTTTCTCACTTCGAGTTTGTCGTTGGACACGAATTCCTATCCCCGCGGTGACTAGATTTGAAAGTGAACGTTCACGTTAGCCGATAACTCTCACCGGTTCGGAGAGCGTGACCGGGAGAGCTGCATCCCGATGGGAAGAAAGAGGTTATTGGCCAAATCAGTCGATTTATGTGTAGTCGAGGGATCATCAAAGCTTGTTTTCTATTCAAACAACAAAACAACACGAACAACGCGCTTGATACGACTTGTTGGTATTTTTGTCGATTTTCATTCTCAGGCTTTCCCATCGACTTCACGTTCTGTTCAATTCCACACCCTCCTTGTGCGCACACACGGCGCCTCTCATGGCTCTCGCTTAACATATGACGACTCGCAGAGTGAGAAGGTTGCGCTCATTGTGCTCATTCACACATCTCACGCTGCGAAACCGCCCTTGTCTATTGGCGATATGGAATGGCACGAAAAAAAATGCCTCAATATAAAAGTACTGTGAAATGGGCAGGAAATTGTGGAACTTTCATATCCCTAAGGATGGTTCGCTTCTCGTTTGCGACTTTGGCAAGCATCGTGCCCGCAGCGCTGGCTGCGGTTCGGCACTTCGACATCCCTATTACCGTTGAAACTGTTGCCCCCGATGGATTCCAACGCGAGTAAGGGGCAACAATTTCTTAACACCTTTCCGCGATACTGATGCCAGGTTTCCATCGAAGCGCTATTCTGGCTGGGGGGACCTTCCCTGGAACAGCCATTATGGTTCAGAAGGGTGACTCGGTCGTCATTCCGGTCCATAACGAGTTGCATGATCCGTTAATGAGGCAAAGTACCTCCATCGTGAGTCCATTGTGCTCCATGTGTTCCAATTCTAGGCTGAAAAAGGATAGCACTGGCACGGCTTCTTCCAAGCTCGCACTTCGGATATGGATGGCCCTGCGTAAGTTTACTTTTCAATTCTACATGCACAGTGTTGCTCATCGTTATCAGTTTCGTCACTCAGGTATATCTGGAATCATGCTGTGAATTGCAGAAATTGATCCCGCGAAAAGTGCCCGATCGCACCCAATTCCACATTCACCTATTCATTCTCCACAGCAGGACAAACCGGAAAGTTGGTACTTTTTTGTACTTTTCATTGATCACTGTTGACGTCAGAATAGTTTCTGGTATCACTCTCACTTGTCGACCCAATACTGTGATGGCCTTCGTGGAATATTCGCAGTTTATGGTGTGTGAGGTTTGGATTAATGATTCATGTCCACTCAGCCTTACTTTTACAAGATCCGAACGACCCCTTGAAGCATCTTTATGACGTTGACGACGGTTTGTATCCCCTGCGTTCCGAGAACAGGTCAGAAAACTTATGCTAGATACAGAGTCCACCATTATTACCCTTGCCGATTGGTATCACGAACTTGCACCCGCGGCGC
The DNA here is from genome assembly GCA_017657355.1 of Termitomyces sp. K1Ac. NCBI lineage: Eukaryota > Fungi > Basidiomycota > Agaricomycetes > Agaricales > Lyophyllaceae > Termitomyces > Termitomyces sp. K1Ac. The sequence continues at coordinate 4,777 of JAGGAS010009444.1, read as the reverse complement.
AGAACGACTTCTTTCAGACTGGTGTCGTACCGTATGTGCTTGTGGCCTCAGCAGTGTTGTTGTCCTAATAAGGGGATACAGTATCCCCGATTCAGGATTGATCAATGGCCGAGGACGCTTCGTCGGTGGTCCTGAAGGTTTGTTAATCACATCTTCCATTAACTTTGAATTTCATTAATAGCGATCCTAGTTGACTACGCTGTCGTCAACGTCCAACACGGGAAGAGGTACAGGTTGCGTATTTTCGCCATCGCCTGTCGCCCGTTCTTCACGTTCTCCGTCGATAACCACAACATCACTTTCATGGAAGCTGATGGCATCGAACATGACCCTGTTGAGGTTCAAAACATCGATGTCTATACGGGTACGTCATTGGCGCATATTGTTGCCTCATCAAAGTATTTATATTGGAACAGCCCAACGTGTATCAGCCATTCTGCATGCAAACCAGCCCGTTGATAATTATTGGATCAGAGCTCCACCCACTGGTGGCGCACCTGGGCCCACTGGAAATCCAAACTGTATATGTTTGCCGATTTTTACTTGAACGGATATAGCTCACTGCGCATCTAGTCGACCCCGATCTTACTAGGGCCATTCTGAGATACAAGGGTGCACCAGAAGTCGAGCCCACTACCACCAACCCTGGCGGGCCTAAGCTTCTCGATCAACAGATGCATGTACGTCGCCTGTTCGTCGATTTCTTGTGGCAGTAATAACTTAATCGGATCTCCGCAGCCTATTCCTGAAGTTGGCCCCGGAAAGGTATGGCATGGCAACCCTATAATGTTGTGTCGCTTCTGAGCTCATGTCTCGTTAGCTCGGTTCGGGACCTCCAGACCTCGGTAAGAATGCGGCATAGTGAACGAAAACGCTGGATTGACACTTTTATCCAGCCATCACTCTTAATATCGCACAAGTATGGGGTATTACATCTTCGACGCTCTCTCCACTGACATTCTCGTGCAGCCTAATCCCCCATTCTTCGACATTAATGGCATCTCCTACATCTCGCCTACCGTCCCAGTCCTCTTGCAAATACTCAGCGGAGCCAAGGCGGTACGACTGGCGCTAGGATGATAATTTGTCCGTGATCTAATCATTCCTTTTTAGCCTCAAGATCTTCTTCCTTCGGAGCAAGTGTACGTACAACAGTATTCATCGGAGTGTGTTGCTCACAGACCAATAGGTTTATCCTCCCCAACGCCAGTCTCATTCAGGTTTCGATTCCGGGTACTGGAGGTACATTCTTCTTTGTCTGGTATCCCAGATCCAGCTGATCAAAATGATGCACAGCACATCCATTCCATTGTGAGTTAAAAGAGTTCAACTTGCCATACCTCTATTCACATAGGATCAGTGCATGGCCACGCTTTCGATGTCATTCTTCCATCGAACGACAACGTGACCAACTTTGTCAAGTAAGCAGCTTTGAAAGTATCAAAAGTCGACACTGACGACCTTTCCTAGTCCACTTCGTCGTGATGTCTATCCAAGTAGGTGTTGGATGAAATAGCAGATGATGGGTCTTACTCAATCTTTTCTACAGTCAACGGAGGAAACACGACCTTCCGTTTCTGTATGTTTCTTCTGTATTTCAGTTTTCCCGAGACTGATGTGTCCGTCATCCTATAGTCACTGACAATCCAGGCGCCTGGTTCTTGCATTGGTGCGTTTCCTCTCGTCGTGTCGAAAAAGTCATCATTAATCATGACCTTTCATTTCAGCCACATCGACTGGCATTTGGAAGCAGGTCTCGCCGTTGCATTGGCAGAGGCTCCAGAAGAGAACCTCTCTGGCGCGCAGGCCCAAATTACACCTCAAGAATGGCTCGATTTGTGTCCCGATTATAACGCATTGGCGGCCGACTTGCAGTGATTTGGTGCATAAGTAGTAGATGAAGTGAACAAATTGTGTATTCAATCCAACTGGAGCATTATGGAGACTTTGGTTTTGGTGTACAATAAGTATACGTAGTAAAGTGAAGCGAAGATTCTACAGAACATGATTTCTTGACATGAAAGATACCAGCTGGACACAGGGCGAGGACGAGGTAGTAGACACCTGGAAAGAGCAGTCAGCGTACAGTCCAATCGACATTTCAGGAGTCCAAAGGTCAGACATCCAAAGGAAGGTCGTTTCAACTCGCATCGCGTCAACCCCCACCTAGCATCATCGCACCACTCGGGCGGCCCACAGCTCAGTGATCTTTGGGTTCGACCAGCTGAGGGGGAGAATAAATGTTCGGTATTGGGGGAGTACTCCAGAGGAGGACGCTAGAGTGGAAACTGCGAATGTAGGAAATCTTTCATCAAGAATGTGGGGGAAAATGAATGATAGATGCAGAGACTAACCAGAGAACGAATCAGCAGCAGGGCGATGAAGTAAAGTAGCTCTGAAGAGACAAGTCAGTACTTCGTCTAGGACGTGCGATGTAAGATAAGATCAGACGAAGTGGCACTGGCAAGTACACTGGCGCTCAAAGAACGCTAATCCGTTGCGAACGGATATACTCTATCTCTCGACATGGTCGTGTAAGACGGGGAAGAGAATAAAGTCATCAGAAAGATCAAAGAGGAACCGATACTCACAAGAAGTACAAGAGAGAACAAAGTGCAAGGGTTCCTGCGGCGAAAAATTTGTAGCTGCGTGTTATTTGGTCAGCTTTGTAGAGGTCCGTGCGCGGTCACGTGATGGCTATGGTTGGCGAGGTTGGCCTAATACTCAGATACTGACGGAAAATCTGTCATCTTCCCGGTAGGCTCCTTGTCTGCAAGATAGTGGATCTGAGGGGCAAAGTCAGTCAAATTGAAATTCCAACTTTGCGGATCTGATGCCTCTCCGAGGCATTCTTAGGAGTTCATATTATCACAGATTTGAGGCCTAGTTGGAACTTGGGCAAAGTTCGAAGAATATACATTAGTATGTACTATCGAAATGGTATCTCCCCATATAGCCTATTCAGATGTAGCCTATTCAGATGTACCCTGTGGTTTCCACCTCCGTAGTTGCGGCTCTCGTGTAGACATGTGTAGACAAAAATTGAACTTTCATTGGAATTTAGGCTCGAGCTGTAGATATGTAAATAAATGAAATGCATCAACATCTTGAACAAAATAGTGCGTCGTGACAGGTGCGCGTCCTTGTTGACTGTGCCGCGACGAAATTGGATTAACCTAAATTATCACAGACAGTAAGTATCTTAATCGAAGGTACAGTTCAAGTTTAAACTTAGTATGTGTAAAGTCTATAAGTAACTAAAGCTCACCCTCAGTGACTCTGGGAAAAGACGCGCTTGTCCGTATGGTGGAAAGTATATGCAAGGGATAAGTGTGAAAATCAAAA
>JAGGAS010009443.1:0-20920 GCA_017657355.1 Termitomyces sp. K1Ac | reverse complement strand
TGTGCAACTCATAAAACTTGAAATTATACAAAAATCCGTACCCAAGGCTCATCAACGAACACACGAGAGCCAATAACGCAGAGTACCGGGTGTAAGGATCCACCATCGCGCCGTCAATCCGCAGTGTCATCAAGATTGCACTGAAAAAAACAAATATTTAAGCGCTTCGCAGGCACCGAGGAACAGGCGGTGCACTCACGAAAAGAGTAAGACCGTCATACCCATGAGAATCCACCACTCATTCACCAGGGAGTCGATGAAACCTTCCCATGACTTCTTGAGACGTTCGACGGCTTCCGGGTCAGGGACATAGTCGTCCAACACGTCAGAACGGATACTCTCAATCTCCTCCATACTCATCTCAGCCTCCTCAAAGATCCGAGCAACACGCGAGAAATAAATCGCCGGAAGCGTGAATAAGAAATACAAATAAATCTGGCGCGGTACCACGTCGAGAATGAAGACGAAGATGTATTTGAAGATGGAGATTTTCGCCAGGCCGTGTGATCGTGTGGACGGGATTGCCAGTGGCCCGTATGTGGAATTGGCGATGGTTTGTGATACTGAAGGCACAAAGGGATCGACTGCGACATATGCTGGGAAATCGTAGAAAGGCGAGGAGTCCTCTGGGTCGTCGTCATCGTACGACGGCACGTTAGCAGAGACAGCTGGGAGCGGAGGAACACAAGGCAGTGGGGGAGGTCTTGGGGTCTCCGGAATCGGAGGAACGAAAGGCGCTGAGAGAGGCGCTGAGGGCGAAGGAATATAAGGCAGTAGGGTAGGTCCTGGGATCTTCGGGGGCAGCGAAGGAACGTAAGGCGGTCTTGGGGTCTCCGGTGGATAAGCAGCAAACTCTGGGGACGCCGGATAGATAGGAAGCTTTCTGAGAGGTGGTCGGGTCTCCGGATAAACAGGAACCTGTGGCAAAGGTGCTCGGGTCACTGGATCCTCATAAGCAGGAAACTGTGAGAGATGAGTTGGGGTCGCCGATCTGGAGCTGAAAACAGAGGGGGTCCAATCGCTACGAGATGTCTGGCCATAGTTCTCCGATGGAGGATTTGAGAAACTCCTGTCAACGCCGACATCGATAGGAGCTATGGGGCTCCCCCAACAACTGACAGGCCTTCGTTTCTCCAGAGGGGGTTTAGGCGCAGGCCATTGTGCGCCCACACCTGCGACGAAGGGATCCCAGCTCGGTTTCGGAGGCGGATTACCTCCCCAGGGATGGTACCAAGGACTCGGAGCAGTGGTCGGCCACTTCCAAAAGGGTTCCTGAGCATTACCACCGCCGAGCGAGTAAGACGGAGACACATTTCTAGACGCGGGCGTGAATCCGCCCCATGATAGAGGTGGTACGGGACTGGAGGAGTTGAGAGACCAGTTGCTGTGTGGGGGTGCTGGTAAAGGAGTGTCGAAATTGCGACTTGGGTGATCCCAGAGTGGTGGATGGGCTGGCCAGGAAGAAGCGGGCGCTGGAGGCAAAACAGAGCTAGATGGAAAAACAGGTCTGGACGGCAAAGCAGAGCTGGTAGGTAAAACAGAGCTAGGTGACCAAGCAGGCGGCAAAGTAGGGCTAGACCAATGGAAATTAAGTTCAGATCGAGGTAAAGACAAGAAAAGAGCGTTAGTGCATACACGGATTGCGTTGCGACAGGGAAGGGATCATACCCTCCTCTTTCAAAGTACCCTCCTGGTGGTTGGATAAACCCCGTTCTGGTCCTCCCATTCACAAACCCATCGATAACAACGGGTGGAGGCGTATCGTCCATCTCGAAATGTACCGGTTTTCACCTAACGTTACTTGAAAGAAGGAAAAACGTCAGGTGCAAAAAAGAGCCAAACGCCGATAAGCGAACCAGAGATAATAGCGACTCTTGAGAGCAACGAAAGTGAAGGGGTGTGAAGAAAGCGGTGTTAAACGTGTGAATGCAGTGGTCGAACCTCTTATGTATATCTCAACGAATCCCATGACCCTTCAAAGCTTCACTAGTCACTCTTCACTAGAACCCCAAAAGTTTATGAATTGATCAATCAGACTCCGCATCTTTGGTCAGCCTGCCATCTCTAGCGCTGTGAAAACCATAGATACGATCCCGACCTCTCATTTCCTGATCATAAACTATCCCATAAGTTCAAGACTTCGCAATGCTCGAATGGAGCCCGTGTCTCAGTGCACGACAGGTTATACACCGTATCTTCTAGTTCCACCTGACACGAACTGGAGTCTCGCGCCTATTAGAACGGCGTATTACAAAGCCCGATGGTGCTGGAATCCCATATCGGACTCCATTGAGGTGCGTATCGCGATTGAAACTTATTGCGGGTATTAGGTGCCGTATAAGGGATGTTTGAGCATGTTATGAGGTTCAAGGATCTGGCGAAAGAAGGAGATACAAGGGCGTGAGGAAGCATATGCATGTTTACCATATATTATTATGTAGGATTGATTGATCTTCCGCCGGGCCCTGCCGACGGGCCCTGCCGAAGGGGCCAGATTCGTTTTCTCCACTGCCCGACAACGCCAGGGACTCTCCAGCTCCATCTAAGGCTTGATTAGGAGCCTCCAACACACTCGTAAAATGACAAAAATCACGTTTCTCCCAACGCTCATTGTAAAGCCACACAAATATAGCCGCCTGGTAAGTATGCCGTGAACAGAAGAAGTTCGAAGTCTCACATCACACCTACTGTCGTTTGTTGTGACGGTGTTCCGTATTATTTCGGAAGCTTCCCATCTGGAGTTCATGTTGTTCTTGACTTTGACATCAATCAACTGACAAGGAGATATGTTAGTACTTCTCGGCGATAATCAAGCTTATCCTCTCAATTCCTTCAAATAAGCCGTGTATTCATCTCCTGAATTAGACGCGAAAGCACTCCATCAAAGTGAATATACCTTCCAGCGTGACCACGACTCAAATTTCGGATTTTTATTGATAGATTACTCAGTTTTCAGTCTCTCAGACCCGAGACATACATGGGGTATCGGCGACACGATTACTGGAACCATGGCTAAAGTGGATAGAGTGATCAGCCGCCCACACTGTGGCGCATCGATGATCAACATGAGCAAAGATAATCAGAAACCGATTTTATAACAAGATATACTAACTTTGAGGAATCAGACGATACAAGTAAACGGAATCGATATGACGCCACAAGGACTCTCCTATCAATCATAGAGTCATCGAAGTACTATAACTTGATAATCATATTCGCGATCGTCATCCCGTCATGGTCATGATGTTTCTGCGATACAAAGGCATTTGACTCGGAGCCGCATGCTACTAGTTGTTCAAGTCTTCCTTGGTAACAAGTTAGCTGCCAGGAGTACAGCCCTCTTCGAAAATTTATTCATATATATTAATCTGAAACCGGCTGAGTTAGACAGGAGGTCTCTATATATAATGTGAATGGCTACCTCGGGAGCACAGCCTGATACCACAAGGGATATTCCATATTGATGATCACCACGGGAACCAAACAATTGACTGTATTTATACAGGACATATTTCCAAAGGTTTTTAGATCGAATTCGGGATCAGACGATACAGATACCCAGCAGCATGACGTCCAAAGAACGTTTAATGCTTCAACACATTGGCATGGTTTTATCCGCAAATCTTTGGCCCCTCTCAGTCTCCATGGTCTTTTATGGTGGGTCCTCTCTGAGTTAGCCTCATCTTACGCCTCTCATAGGTCGTTTGTATAGCTTTATCCACACCTTTATGGATCTTCTGTACGTATACACTCACGTTTGTGACTTTTGCCGGTTATTTCGATCATCTTTTGAGACTCTTGTTGTCAGGCGTCACCACTTGTCAGGAATAGTAGGCAGGGCGATGCTGGGTGTTGTCATTCTAGGGTTTGTTATGTCCACGATATACTGCTTTGCAGTGCTTTCTGGTCAAATAATCTCCATGCAAGTCCTCGTGGAAGCTCACTTGAAAGGGTTGAAGCATACACGGAATGAGGACCGTGCACGGATTTTTAAGATTGAAGTCTTAATATTGTGGAGTTCTCGAATAAGTGTACGTCTATATTTCCTTTCAATCCCCTTCCTCTTCGATGAGTTGTCCCCTCGATGGTATTAGCCGATGATAAACGATGCTCTGATGATGTGGCGCGGTTGGCCGATCTTCTCCAAGATACAATGGGCAAAGTTTTTAGCCTTTCCTTTCTGGATGACTGCGACTGGCAAGTAGTGAATGGTTTGGATCAGAGTCCGGTGCTCAATTGTCTTTAGCAACAACACTCGTTTCACTTGGACTCGAAGCCAGTGCTCAAGGGTTTAGAACAGAGAGAACCCCACAATTGGATTCCCTTTTTTCAATCGGAATGATATTATCCTTTGTGATCAATGTTGGGGTTACATTCTCAATAGCATGGACTCTCTGGTGCGCTTATGGAAGTTACTAAATGCTAAGTATTCACAATTGTAAATCGCCATTAGGAAACATAAGAAGCCACTACATTTGAACGCGTGCACAAGTAGTCCTCGGTCACTTAGTCTGTGGAAAATCATGTTTCTGCTTCTAGAATCAGGAGCAATATACTGTGTTTTGCAGGTCAGTTGAACAACGATTGACACGAGTATAGAAGAAAACTCATGCAAGCCATTGTAGCTGGTGACCATTGTTCTAAATGCATTCAAATTTAATGTTCCTTCTGTTATGAACACTATTTCTGCTACCTTTTTATCCGCATACGCTGTCTTCTCTGTAAGATGCGCTTCCTTGCTGAGTCTCGTCGAGACTGACTTCCTTTAACATTCTCTAGGCAATGTATCCAACTATTTTAGCCTTAGTAATCTACCGTCCTTCCCCGTTGTTTGAAAAATCTGACGAGACATATGCGCTAACTCATACTTACATCACAACTATGCCCGTGTTCATGTCGAGTCCTGACGTAGAGCAAGGTATATAGTATCAATTATTTACACTAAATCGTTACATTACTCTCGGCTACTCACTTACATTATAACTATATTAATTATCATACCGCTGAAATGTTACATTATTACCCTTGTGTCACACGATACTTCTCCTCCCGAGTCGCTCGCTCACCTCATTTATGAGATCAAGGTCATGTATCTAACTATCGTGACCTCCCTTATGAGATCTCACAGAGGCACAAGCAGTGCAAACTCGTTACACACGTATACTTCAAGCATGCTCGTGTTTAATTCAACTCTTGACGTAGGTCGAAGCCAGTCGTATATAATTTGTTATCAAGCAGTGGCAAACCTTCGCCGATTGATCAAACATGAGAAGTTTATACGGCGTCATACTTGTGACCAAGCCTGTAGCAATGGACTTGACGAAGGAAACAGCCATGTACGATCTAGTCTATCCATTGCACATTGTTCATGGCAAGCGCATTATCAAATGATGCTTTGGGCTTGTACTTCGTCCCATCTGAGTACTGAGCGTCCATCCTCTGCTTGACACTTCTATGTATTTTGATTTTCGACTCTTGTCTCCTCTGTTTCGGAATGAAACGCCCACGCCCAAGATTGATACATGTGTGTGAACCCCAAGATGTGTCGCCCTTTTGATAGCGATGTTTGGTTGGTAATAGTTCAAGAACCCACCAGAACGGTGCGAGATTCAATTGGTCATAGATGGGTGACACTGCATCACGAAGCTCGTGCTCTTCTTCGGACATGCCGATTTCGACTGAAGAATCCATCATCTGATCGGCAGCGGAAGGAATGTGCTGGATATGTACACCGGCACCGGGTAGAGGAGGCGGACGCTTCTCTACGACAGGGTAAAGGCTCGCGGGATCGAGTCCGAGGGTCTTGAGGGACTCTGATATGAACATGATGCCTGTATCAGCTTTGAAACATTCGCGGATCATCCATCGAAGGGAAATGCGCGCGAGCGTATGAGGGGTGCCGTTGGCAACTGACCCACCTCCTACATCTTAGGGGGAAGAGAAAAAGACGTCAACCATCTGCGAGTTTAGAATGTGAAATATGGACCACTTACCGCAATGACAGCCTGCAAACCAAACCTGCCAAGCGATGTGAGTAAGATTCTAGGATGGAAGAAAAGTCAGGACATACCTCTTCCACATCCGTTGGACGTTCCGTACGAGAGTACTTGGTTTCCATGACACCTAAATTTCCCTTTTTTCTCATAAACGCGGCGCCATTGTTATCCTGGTCGTTGTGTCGGCGGTATTCTGGAGCATCAGGTTTCTGTCCCTTGATTCCCAACAGTTCTTCTGTCTTGCTGGGACGATTCCAAAGGTTCGCTTTGAACTTGGCACGCCGTTCGTCCAGCGCGATCGCATGGCGGAAAGTGCGAACAATTGTGTTTGAAGTAGTGAAAGGGAGACGGCGTGGGATGAGGCCTACAGAGTTGACGGTGTCCCTGTGTTTCAATAAGGGATGCTGCATCGCAAGGACTTGAAGGTCAACTAACCACACCCCTACGAACTCGATGGGAACGTCTACGGAAAAAGCCTTTTTGAACGCGTTTGATTGCTGCCACCCAATCTCATCGACACGAGTGAACATCTTGTATGCAAAAGGAACTTGTTGAAAATTGCATGCAGGCAGAAGGCCAACCTGTCGGTGAGTAGAATGAAACGGGATAACTTTGCTATGGAAAAACTTGTTTTGACCTTGTGGATCATTCCTGCAAGACTGCGTGCAGTATAGGCACCCCTTGAGAAGCCAAAGATGCAAATACGGTCGCCTGCCTTATCTGTAGAGCACCGATTACAACACAGAAAAATCAACTGGTAACGGCGTCTTCACGTACAGTTCTCCATCAGAAACTCGTACCCATCTAATATGCCCCAATGTCAGTTATGCTACAGAGGTGTAAAGTATTGCCGTCATACCCATCACATGCGCAGATAGATTCCATGCGAACATTTCATCAAGAGTCTATAGTAGAAGATATGGTCAAACCATAGTCTTGATTGTCATCAAGAAATTGTCCAACCTTGGATATTTTGGCCGCAACTGGCGTGGCTATTTCCGGTGATGTGTATGTACCAATACCTGCCTGCGGATGAGAAGGGGCATAAGTAAGGTGTTACTTATTTCAGCGGAAATTTCACCTGATAATATACCATTTGCTTCTCTCGGTCATCCTTCTTTAGCATGGTGAAAAATTCAACGATATTTGAATTCTGGGCACCTACGGAGACAAGAGTTGTCATCGACGCTCGCTCATTTACAACGATTGATTACAATCTACTGCCAATTAATGCTCACTGCCGTTGCAGACGTTCCATAACTGCCCTGACAGAGCCTGTGATACGCAATCATCGACCTTGACAGGTCGATCCACGCCTATTTGGACATTCGTTCAGATTCGATTTCTACTAAGTAGTAGCAGAGCTTTCTCGAATATGATACACATCCATAAGATCACATGTAGAAGATATCGTCCCGACCCAAAGCTTTTGGCAATACAAGGAAGCTGAGGACCTGGATCCACAAACTAATCAGTCGTACTAAGCACAAGTCGATTTAGTTAAGCTTCCCTGACAATTCAACGAAAAAAATACCAGGATATTCAGCGAGCCAGGCCATGCGCTGACGCTTCCGTTACGTTGGATGAAGAAATCAGTTTCGGTCTCATGAACAGTCTCGGTAAATCCGCGCAAGATTCCTGCATTTCCGGGAGCACGCCGTACGTTTTTTAAGGTGAACACTACCTTGATGATCTCGGCGATAGTGAGCACGGAATAGGCTACACCAGGGGAAATGTGGAAACCAGTGCCATCGAGGTCGTTCCAGGCTTCAGTCGGACGACTCGGATTGACAGTAGTCGGATTGGGGATTGCCAGATACTAAGGTACTTACGTTAGAAAGGTAGGCAGAGGTAGAGTAGACGCACATCAAGGTAGGCATTCTTCAAGTTTCCTCTGATCCAATCACCAGCTTTGATTTCCAAGGGCTGGTGACCAGGTCCTTGGTCGATCACCGTATCGACGACAGCCTGTCTCCAGAGTCCAGAGTATTGGGGTTTCAGACCTATTGTTGTTGTGAGGCCAGACACGTTACGCTATGCCAAAAAGGTCCTCACGCATAGCCTCGCATACATAGCCCCGTATCAGGGTGTCACTGTCAGATCCCTTGTGGCTGATGAGCTCCATGATGTGTTGTCTCTCTTTCGCTCTTGCATCATCAAGATAGAAATCTATGACATTGATGGCACCGCGCGCCCAGTTCACAGAAGCACCAACAGCGATGCCGATGAGACTTCCGAGAAGCTCATCAATCGGTCGGCCGGTGGCAGTCAGCCTTCTCATGAATGAATACCACGGTATATCCTTTGAAGGCCAAAAGAGCGACATGACAGCTGAAGCTACCTTTCTCAGAACACCCTGGAAAATGGTTAGATAAATGCAAGAATGCAATCATGACTTACTGTGGCGGAAGATGGACTGACTTCGATGAGGGACTTGGTTGCAATTTCCCTGATTTTTGTTCCAGCCAACAAAGCTGCCTCGTGAAGGGCAAACTTATTCTCAGGTTCGTCATATATGAGGGATATCGATGTAGCTCTATAACATTGTCAGGATTGAGGGGGTAATAGCACGATTATTTAATGAACCTTGACTAGACCAGACGATGGGCTTGAAATCGAATAAATCCATAAGATATGAACTTACCAAGGTAACTAACATCTCAAAGAGCTCGTTTTCCGTATAAATACCGGATGGATTGTCTTGAGTTTTGACCGAGATTCCCAGCTTCAATCAAGTCAGAAAAAGATTATTCATGGAAGTGTGCCATCCCATATTGTACCTACTCAGAAGTTCAGAGACACAGACATCGAATGGAAAACTAGAACTAACATACTTCCATGATTTTTCCTGGATCTTAGCCTTGACAGAAGCCGAAGTCCACCGGACATATTCACCCAGTGACTCTTTCTCAGGGAAGAGAGCATGAAGAATCATCTCTGTGTCTGTATCAAGTCTATTGTAAGTGTGTCAGCTCCCGAGAAGGTCTAGGTATGCGTCCTTCATACTGATGAGGGTGGTCGAACATGAGAAGCGAACCATATCCAACTTTCTCATAGACAACCTCGAAGCGTTTTGAATCGTTCCAAACCGCCTTGATCCCTGTGAACGTATTCAAGACCTTAGGAATGGGAAGAATTTCTGGGTGGTCGAAAGTGTATTTGTCGACAATACCCTGCTTCGTCAGACTATCCTTCATCTTCTGGGGTGTGAAGAATGGATAAAGAGAAAAAACCGAATTCTTGGAACAGAATCAGGATTGGATTAACTCCGATGGATTACATGATACCAACCCAAGGGAAGTGACGGGGTAAGTGACGAAGGGACTGTGAAAAACATTAGTGCAAGCAACGAAACATGAACTTGGTCACACAACTGATGGCACCCTGCGCTCCATTGTTCATGTCACGTTGACAATCATAGAAACCCCAAGTAGTCAGATTCATCGCTAGCAGTAAGCACAATAAGCGACATCAATATTCTGGAGCTGCAGTCACATTAACGCACGAGTGAAGTCACTGGTATAGAACCTGTCTCCACGAATGAGGGCTATAGCGTCGCCAAGAACGCCGCGAGTAGTCTTCGACAGTCAATAATGCTGTAAACGATGAAGTTGGATGTACGAACCGTATAACCGCATGCAAAGCGTGATCCATCAGAAAGGGGCATGGTGGCTTCTGCTTGAAGACCAGCCTATTGCAGGCATTATGTGAGGATGTTTCGGATTTACCGTGAACGATACCATACGTAGAGTTCGAGATTGTCAACATGACCATAGAGTCGGCGAGCAGCGCCCTGGAGAAGAGAAGACATTAGAGTTGCCTTCATCGCTTTATCAATTTGTACCGACAGCGATTTCGGGGTCGGGGTTCCAGTCCTCGAACGTCCTGAACGCTGTAGCAGGGTTAAGATAATCAGCGAAAATACTACAACCGAAAACATACGCTTCAAGCCCAGGAATTTCCTAAACTCGTTCATTGTACAGACACCCCATGCTCTCGACTGCTCAATACCCATCATCTCAACAAGACGCAATACTTCCGGTGTGCCGCGAGCGCGGAAGGCACTTGCCGGGGTTTCAATCGCTACGTGCAAGATATCGGCGAGGTCATCATCAGAGAATTTGCCATGTGCATCACGTTTGAGGCTGATAAAGCACATTAGAACAATCAAAAACCCGGATTCGAAGGAAAAGAGAACCGAGAGAAAGTTCTCTGAGCGGGATCAAGAGGTGGATTTTCAAACTGCTGCTTCGCGACGCTGGCAAGATCGGCTACGGTCAACTGAACGGGATAGATGGATTATCCCATCGCTCAAGACATGCAGAGAGCATATACTTACTTCATTGAATGGCTTGTCACCAAATATGGATTTGAACATATCTTCTGTCCATTTTTGATCACGGGCAGAGATCGTGGCATGCCACTGGGTCAAAGGATGAGACGTGAAAATAAAAATAGATCCTAGGTTGATGACACTAACCCTGTAGAGAATGTTAAACTCCACACTAACATGATTACCCAAGCCTCGGTCGACCTTCAGGTCTTTGTCTTCAATGATCTATGATTATTGTGTGTCATATCGACGGAGAGTGGATGAGATAATGAAGGGAGAAACTCACGTCAAATGGTTTCATGTTCCAATTGAGTCCTTCCGACGATCCTAAGAATCCCGCGACATAATCACCCATGATAGCACTCATGAAATAGCCGCAACTAAATGAGATATCAATGAATAACATATATAACACAAAAATTCAAGCATATGAGATAACTTACTTGACAAGTTTTGCGGTCTGGAATATTTCTTCATCTTGTCGCGCACGCTTTGCGGGATCAGTTGGGGGAGGATCGGACCAACGTTTACGCTCGTTGATTTTCAGGATTCTCTCTGCGATGTACTAGAGATTTATCGCACGAGAACGTAAAGAAAGATACACGCGTAATGACTCACGTTATGATTACGACTGAAAAGGACAAGGAGAACGCTGGTAGCTGGCGGCAAGAAGAGTAACCTGTCTTCACTGAATGTGTCGGGATAAAGCAACCCACGACCAGAAGTCTTGTCGCGAACTTTGTCTTGAGCAGATTGGTCTAGAGCAAGCATTGAGCATCAATCATCGACGAAAAAGTCAACGTACTATCACCGTAGAGGGGACTCAGATCCAGATAGGAACTGGCGTTGTTAATGTGTATATTTTGACTGTCGGTTCTGAACAACGAGTGTGTGACGATTGAGGCAAAAGCGAAGGTAAGACTGGACATTCCTCCCGCATGATTTACCATCTATAGGTTCAAAATCACTCTGCAAAATTCACTCGAAGAAGACAAGATTTCTCACCCCCTTCCTCGCAAGAATGGTGTCAAAGATTAAACCGGCATCGGGGAGAGAAGAGTATGGAAGACCACACTTTCCCTGGACACTACGGGCATAGGGAGTACCTCCACGCCCATAGTCGGGGTTCAATAGGTTGTTTCCACCTCCATCAGCCTGCCTGAAGCAGTGATCGGGGCCAAGGAATGCAGCAGGTGGGTGGGGGACCGTATTGTACAAGACATTTATCACATTGTCGTTCAACTTTTTCTCGAGATCACCATCTTTATCAAGCCGTGCAAGAATACCGAGTCCAGTTGCGAACTAAGAAGATATCGATTAGAACGATAGCCATTAATGGTGTATCAAAACATCTACCGCTCCCTGACGATCATCGATGGCAGTCGGATGGACAACTGCATCGATGAAGGCACCCTGAAAAATGTTAAGCTGCATTGAACAGAGTCTTTTGAACAACTTACAACGTCACGAGGGTTCGGCTTGTACACACCCTTCGCCTTGATGCTTTTGACCTATTGCTGGGGGTAAACAAGCGATGAGAGCCACGACTAGGCCTTCTTACCCGGGATAAAAGGTTGGTCACTGCAGAATGACTTTTGTAATCGTCAGAGGTATCGGTGGTGATCTGCCAGTCATAGTAGCCGGTAGGTGCAACTGGTGGCGCACGTTTCTTCAAGTAAAGGATGTCTGCAACCATAGCGAGTGCTTGAGTAGCTGTGATATTAGCCATATCATAGGATGGTACGAATGGTTGGACTACGAAGGAACGATAGTGTTCTTAAATAGCTGATCGCATGTCCATCGCAGGACAAATGGCACGGCAGGATTGACAGCTCCCACTGCCATGACGGCGCCAACATGTTTCATCGCTGAGAGTCTGAATCTGACATGAGAAGTCGAAAACGGGCAACTTTCATCGAATGGAGCACAGCTAAGATCAAAAGAAGAGATTCCATCGAGGATAAAATTACCGGCGCGGTTCACGCATGATCGAGCTGGGCCTCTTCAAGGTGCGGCACCGGACAGAATTCTTTGTAATTTTCCCACGATCGCTTCTCGCCGTGTTCGGACATTCAACTGTACTTATGCATAGATTGTACATCATCCTCGCTGTTTTTATTGTTATGATATGGTATACTACTTACGGCAACAGACTTCATCAACACACCATTACACTATGTGTTTCAGTCAAGTTTCAGTTCCTATCTGATAGAGCAATCAGCTAACTGGAAAGACCTGGAACCGCAACAATCCCCGGAATGGCCAACCGAGAAGGACTCAACTATGATCGACTCAGACTTGTTCATATTGGCGATAGATATGTGGTTACTCTTGATTATTATATACCACCTCCCGTCCTGTAATCATGCCACTACTAGAGGTGCAAAACCACGTTCGAGAGCCCTCATCTGCTACCATAGTTAGCGATTCTGCAACTACCACGGGCAGTCCTCAGTCATCGACATTCATTACTCCAGGAGCACTCTCTGCAGAATTCCATAAGTCGATCCCACCCTCGACTCCTGAGAAAGCTAGAACTCTAGTCCTTTGTTTCGATGGAACAGGAGATCAGTGAGTTACCTCAGGTCTGAAAATGAAATACTATTTGATCAAGGATTCCATAGATTTGGCTCTGACGTACGTATTTGACTACATCTAGTGTGAAATCGTGAACAGGAAACCACGTAGAACTCCAACATCATCGAATTCTTCTCTATGCTAAACAACTTCTTTCTCTGCTTTCCTAGTCGACGTTCTCCACTATTTCAGATGGATACGAATTCCTCATGCAGAATTGTAAGTTGTACTTCAGGCTCACCTGTCCATATCTCACTCCCTTCTATTTCTATTCAGACCAAGCGGGCGATCGCATCTGTATTTTTGGTTTTTCTCGAGGCGCTTACACTGCCAGAAGCTTGGCTGGGATGATCCACAAGGTTTGCTATTGCCAATGATCTCGTAAAGCCTTACTGAACATCGCCTAAAGATTGGTCTACTTCCGGCCTGCAACCACCAGCAAGTTCCTTTTGCCTACAAGATGTATAGTCGCGCCAACGAAGTCGGCTGGGCGCAATCTAATGCTTTCAAGAAGACTTTCTCTGTTGACGTTCCTATCGAGTTTATCGGGGTTTGGTTAATTCGTCCATTGCTTGCTTTAAAAGAACGCTGATCTTGTTCGGCAGGGATACGGTCAATTCCGTCGGCTTCTTTCCGAAGCGTCTGCCATTCACTACATCGAACACGATTGTTCGGACGTTCAGACACGCCGTCTCACTCGATGAGCGTCGCGCGAGGTTCAAGGCGAATCTGTGGAATCGGCCTAGCGCAAAAGAATCAGTACTCGGTGTTTCAGGACAAAAGCCCGAAGTCACACCTGCTTTGACACCTGTAGTTGACACCAGAGCTGTAAAAAAGATCTTAACCAACGACAAGGAACATTCCTTGCGTGCTCTAGAACGGAGATACGCAGCAACCTCTGATTGTCCTACGGATGTTGAAGAAGTACGTTCTCGTTGCCAATCTAGCAAAGTAAAAAGAACACTTATGCGGGCCTTCTTTTAGGTGTGGTTTGCCGGAGCTCACTGTGGTAAGTTTTCCTGTGCTCCTTCAAATACTGCTAAGCCACATAATACCCATAGACGTTGGTGGAGGTTCTGTGGAAAACGGTACTCCACATACGCTTGCACGTATCTCTCTCCGTTGGATGATCCGTGAATGCTTCAAGACCGAATCTGGCATCATCTTTGTCTCTGAAGACCTTCGCAGAGTTGGGCTCGACCCTGCCACCCTCTACCCCTACGTGCGGAAACGTCCTCCGCCCCTTACTGTTGGCAGCGAGCAAATTCAGCACATCCCGTCCACCACTCAACGCAAACGCAAGCTCCGGAACTTGTCGGATATGGAATCTATCGTCGAGACAACCAAGAACGAGGAGGATTACGAGCTGCTCGACGCCTTGTCCCCGATCTATGATAGGCTCAGTTTGGCTCCAATGTGGTGGATTCTTGAGTTTCTCCCCATCAAACGACACTTCCAGAGGGGAGACAACTCCTGGGCTTCAACGATCAACCCGAATCTCGGGCGAGGCCGATTCATTCCAAAACAAAGGAAGCACATTATTAAAGTGCACAGGAGTGTCAAGCAGCGAATGGAAGCACGGTACCCGGATGGATCTAAGTACAAACCTAAGGCGTCGTTCGATGCTGCACTTGAACTGGGAAATGTTGAATGGGTTGATTGACTTTTTATTCGTTGTAACATTTCCTTCCACATGAATTTCATCTGCGCCACCGAGGAATTTTATGATTTATGCATGCCTGTCGATCAATTGATCGGTACATTTTGAAATCATGAGATAAGGAGTGATTCGCAGACGGACACAACCGGGAAAGTTTCCTAAATTGTGAAGCGAGTGCAAAGATTTTGTTCAAATTGTATTAGTAGAATTGTGTCACATCAACCAAATCAAACTCAAGAGATCCTTCATTCGACCTCACTTGAGTCTAATGGAGGATACAATCTTACAATGAGGCAGTATTGACAGCTTTTGACGGCGAATAGAGTATTTCCATTCTGCCTCAGCTGTCCACTGTTGAGGAGTCGATCGGGGCATGATTCGTCATTTTTAAATAGTCGCGAAGGCCCCTCCGAGCGGTGGATTCCGGTGATCTCATCCAGAAGTGTTTCCTCTTGAGCAAGTCTCGACATGATTTTAATCAATCTCCATGTGCAGCGTCACGTCCTCGCCGAAATACATACATCGAAATGAACCCTAGGTCTAATCATGGAACCTGGGCACAATCATAATAAGTAGGAGCACTTTAAGCTAAGAAGCTCGACCTTCATCGGTGTATGAGAACAAAGAGGCACTTATCAGAGGAAATTTAAAGCGAGGACCGTTTCGACATTGACAAGAGCTCAGTACACCCACATTTTGTCCATTCATTTCTACTGTTCCCACAATCTAAGCCAGAAATTACTCCCTTCTCCATCACTGTATCCTTCAATCCTCCCTTGTCGATAGTGAAGCCGCGTCGGGCGTCGACACCTTGAATATCCAGGGCGCAACGCTGCCAACTGACAACAATGAAGTAGTAGCAAATGACAGAACCTTCTGAAATCTGATCGTTATTGGCACTACACCAATGACCACAGACCAGATGACAAATGATGTTGATGTCCATACAACGTCCCAACCGATGGACGACTGGGCCGGGTGATATGTGTGAAGAGTGTCCCATGCGCGCGTCGCGAAGGCAGCCCAAGTCCGCATGGATAATATCTTTCCATCATTGAGAGAGACGCTATTTAGAGCATCCAGACTGGCGCGAACATGTAAAATGAGAGAGAGCAGAGAAAGGAGTGTGGCTAAGATGCCAAGAGGAATCTTCGGTAGCGGGCCAGAAACTGAAGGAGTAATAAGGGGTATAAAGATGACGCTGTGCATGACCAATAAATTTGAAAGAAACGTCCCATCCTGCACAATTGTGTGCGGCAAGTACGCTACAGTGGCCAGCGATAGAAAAACGGGCATATATAGCGATGCCGGTGCTAACAAGGCAGGGTCTTCTTTGGATTTTTCAGACTTTGACTTCGACGTAGTGGATGAAAGGATCAATGCCAGGTAAAAAAGATTAGAGGCTACCGAAATGGCAACCAGCTGGCCCAGAAGCATGTAAGCCCAGATATGCTTAACAGCATGTTCTCGTCCTACAGTCTTCCATGAGTATTAGTTGGGAATGAGACTTCATTCTCACCTTTGGTAGCTAGAAAAACCGTCCATGCTCCAACAGTATATAGACACAATTGCTGACTCCACCACCAATTGAATGGCCCAAAGCAGACGGCAGCCCAAGCTTGTTCAAAAAGTGAAGAATCCATAAGCCACAAGCAAATTCTGGTCGTCATTGGAAGACTCAATGTCTCTTCCCCGAGATTAGCTTCATATGAGCCAAAACTCCACTAGCAAAAACCATTGAGGTTAAGATGATTGTAATAAAAACACTGTCTTACGAATAGAAACCCGAACATATCTTCGAAGATGGGTCCTTTGTCAGGTCTCGACCTGGAATGGCTATTCAGAGAAAGGAACTCACGTCGCCAGGTATGCGCGAGTGACCCGATTGTCAACAATTTGAAGACCCATCTGGTCTTTCTTCGATCGTGATGTGACGATAGACTATACAAATTCCTCAGGATCAACATGAAAAGCGCGATTATGATCACAAAGTATGAAGTGAATATTGCCAGAGCCACGATTTGCTCATGACCCATGTTTTTTTGTCGTAGGCTTTTTCAATTTGGTAAGACTGCAAATTGCCACGTGGCGAAGTCACCTCGATTCGGGGTTTGAAAACAATTGCCGAACACAAGCGAGCGAAACTCCGAATCGTACATACTACAAGCTATTAGCAGTAGCTCTGACCCAACGCTGACCAGTGACCTCCTCAGCGGCCTAGCCCAAGCCCAAGAACGCTGCAATGCTACTTGTAAAGTGTTTAAAATGATCGACTGCTCATTTACCTCTGACGAAACGATAAATCAGCATTCACAAGCAATTGAAAAATGTCATTGACCTTCAAGAGGTACATATCAACAAATCCGACATCAGAGTAAGGCCATGCTTCCCCTAGTCTGGGCTACGGGAAGACCAGCACTGACAATTCGTACTAGATTTCGAAATTCTACACCTTGTCCGACGTGATCTTCTATCAGGACATATGTAGATCTTGTTCAAACACGAGGTGATATCATTTCCTGGAATATTGTGCGATGTCACGGACTTTCAGGCTCTTTGAACATCGTCACCCAAACTTCCCTTCGATGTCAGGCCTTTGGTTCTTGGAAGCCCTCGTTGTACTCGATGGAGATCTCTCGGTCGAATTGGCGCAAGTGGCAACATTTTCTGTTGGAGTACCAAGACCAAGTAAGTATTCGTTTGGTGTGCCGATTGAATCCCCATTGAGTGTCAATGCTTCTTTCGTTATAGCTCATGGCCTTCCTGTATACCTTGATCCGATTCTTGGCTCGCTGCACGTTCCATGCAGTTCGAATGACCTGTTTCTCGATTCTGACCTTTCTTTCTCATCTTAATCAGCCCATGAAGTCCGAGTCTTCTCTTGAAAGAAGTTGGAACACATGCCCTCATGAACCTGATCACAATAAACTCCCGCCTCTCATGACGACTTCATTCGTGTCGATTCATGGCTACTAGTGTTCCACTTCAGATTAGCCTTCAACTTTTCGTGATGATCTTCAAACTTTGACATCTCGTGATTCAGTCTGTTGTCCCCAACCCATAACGCGGCTTGAAACGTTTGGCACTATCTATTTGATGTCCAGAAACGAGTTCTCGTGATATACTTGAGCAAAAGAATCGCACGACACAACAATCATATGTCTGAAGTATGTACCCCTTACGGCATTCAAAACTCTTCCGTTACGTGTGCACGGCTATGTTCACTAGGGGGCTACGTATCACGATACATGCTCACGCCTCATGGCCGTTATTTACATCCAATAAATTAACGATGTTCCTGCCTACAAAGTCCAAGTTCGCATCCACCAGAATGACGTCTACCTCCATATTTCCTCGGGAGCTAATCAACGCCATAACCCAGGAAATTGCTGACGATCGATCTACACTATATGCGTGCACTCTGGTGTCTTCTGCTTTTCGAGAAGCTTCTCAAAAGCACATCTTTCACCAAATCACCATCTCTTTTGATGCTCGGACGCGGGACCTCGTCCGCGCCGAGCTCCTTTCACAGATCATCCTAAACAACTCGTCCTTAACATCTTTCGTACAATCACTCATTCTGTGCCTTGGGGACTCACAATTAGTTCTGGAAAAATTGGCTCTACTCAACAAGTTTCCCAATGTTAGGAAACTCACTCTGACTTCCCGGAGCGAGTATATTGACTGGTTGAGTATGCCAGAGGAGATACAGGACACGTTGATATTGATACTCTATCAATCGTCATTGAAATTCCTGGCTCTTCATCGCCAAAGCCATTTCCCTATCGACTTATTGCTTCGTTTTCCAAACATCGTGCAGCTTTCCATGGCAGCTACTTCGACTGAGCGATCGCTTGGCTCTGTGGACTCAACTTTGATACTCTCTCCTCACCTTCAATCATTTTCCGCCGTTATCTATGGAGACAACGGAATTTCAATCAATGCGGTGCAGACGACATTAGACGTTTTTTCCCCGTCTCTCACTGACTTGACACTTGACTACCTTGGATATGAGTCTGGTTTACCACCTGGTGAGCCTATATCCTCATGGACAGAATCAGTCCTTAATCACCCCAATTTAGCTGATGTGGAACCAATACTCTCTTTCCGTGGTGTTAGAAACTTACGTTCCCTGACATTGGTAATCCGAATCCATGGCAGTACGATGTTGCTTGTACCATTCCACCTCAGCCTCGAAAGTCTGTTCGGCACCAGTCATCACATTGAACTCGAACTTCAAATCCGATATTTAAACCCTGTAGGAGAGCCATATCGCGAACATTGGTCATTATTGGACCGGTCGCTCTGTAGAATGCTGGACACCTCCGTAATCGAATCACTGAGGGTACTACTCTCTACTTATTGGCCGGATGAGGCAGGCCTAGCAGCACTGAGAGACGCAATGAATGGTTTGGACTCGAGACTCTGTATTGAAACACTTTCTGGATCAAAGGAATTCCTTTGATAGCGTCCTCACATTTTGATACAATATGGTTGCACCTCTTTGAACCTTTTGAGCACATTCTTTTTGACCGGGCAGCCGTGCAACTCAAAAGAAAGCCGTGCAAAAGCCGGTACTATTACATGGCTCGCGCGTAAAGCCGGTAGAGTCGTATATGTGGCCTCACTGTTGTCACGGCTCCAAGGAGCACACCATACAAATAACATTTTTCGAACTTATCTTATTCCTCATGTCGAATTCCAATATGTCAAGGTCAAAATTCACCAATATGTCGCTGGGATCCAAGAGATATAAATAAAGTTGATGGGAGTCGAAGGCAGAGCGATATCTACTAATACCGTGCGACTTGATAATCATGATGGAAATCCACTGGATAGAATGCGTCGAAGTAAAAATCACAAGCACTGGCTGTACTGTTGATAAACCCGGTTAACATCGTTTTTGATCTAGAAAGAAAGTCAGAAAACATACGTAATCGTTGATCACAGTACAAGTGTAGGGTGCCACGCAAACTGTCGATCCGGTCCATCCAATACCGCCACACTGGCCATACTGAGCTACAGTGCCAGCTGCCGTCGAAGAAGGGGATGAAGATGTGGTGGTGGATGTTCTTGGAGGAGAGGTACTAGAGGTTCTGGACCCCGTAGAGGATTTGGAGGTAGAAGGGCTGTTGCTACCACCACAGGTGAAAACGGGGGGTCCTAAAAGACGGATAACTTGGTAGGGAAAAGGAATGTACTATACAACATTCATACCTGGGATGGTATAACTGGTGAGAGGAGGATAGTAGATGTTGACAGTGATTCCGGGGTCAGAGCCTGAGATGCGAGTTCAGATCTGATAAAATGTAATCAACCATGGTCTGTTACTCACCGGCATAGGCACCGGGGAAGTTGACTGTGGAAGGAACAGTGCTTCCGCCACCAGTGATCTGTAGTTGAGCGCATTCCATCTGAAATCAAAATACCGATTAAAACATATCGCAACACACTGTGCAGTGAACATACATAGAATTGGGCACCTGGGTACGTTGATGCGCCATGTAAAGCTGTGTTTGGAACATTAAGCTTGGAATCCTTTCCCTTGTCACCAGACCCAGCTTACCGATAATCTCGTGACGAAGCAGGTACTGTCCTGGCGGAATGCACGATGGGATGTTAAAGGTGACCTTACCCTTATTAGCAACCAAACGGTCAACACCCCATGTTCCATCTGCCACATTGAGTCCGTCTTCGTAGATTTTGAACCATTTCAGGCCAGTGACATCAGTTTGCGTTGCATCAGGAATCGCGGCCCTTCGATCAGCTCTTATAAACATAATCGTGGAGGCAAATAGATGAACTTACAGATATGAAATAATTGGACCCTTGTGAGAAGGATCGATTGGGTCAGCAGGATCACTGGGATCTGCTCCGGCAAGACTATGATGCCACTCTGTCGTGACAGTACTACCAGCCGGAACTGTGATAATGGCCTGAGAAATGGGTTGGTGGTATGGATTGATTCCGCCATTGCAGATGATATCTAATCACAGAGAAAATGTGTCGGTGACTATTGTGAAGAAGCACAATAACTAACCATTTGAAGTCACATCGGTAATAGGCTGTGTACATAGATAGCATGAGCAAGGATACCACACAACGTGAAAGGATGGGATACGCACTCCGTCGTAGTCTGGCACCCGAATACCTGTCAGGTGGCCTTGATCAACTCCATTGACATAAAGTTCCTATTTATCTAACAGTTGGAGATAATCGAAGATTAAGAAAAGGCAAAGGCCCACTTGGAAGATGGTATGTGCCGAAGCTGAAGCGGCGAGCACAGAGACTACAGCAGAAGAGAGGGTGGCATGCATCTTGGGTTTCGCGTTCAGAAGTTGCCAAGCCAGTCTT
>JAGGAS010009442.1:0-27278 GCA_017657355.1 Termitomyces sp. K1Ac | reverse complement strand
TGAAAACATGAAGGTCCATGATATCGAACTTCTTGATTCCTAACCAGCACATAAGCGACGACACTGCACACCAGCATTGTGGAGAGGCCCTATTTCCGAAGACTAAACAATGGACGATGTACCAGACACCGTCGACTTTAACCACCTGTTGAAGTTGCCACAACGGATGAGCAGGAAGATTTAAGAATGCGCTTGCGACGTCAGATTTCCAGGTGAGGAGGCTCTTGTTTAAAAAACTGCGTTTTGCATTGAACATGGCCTGCCCAAAGGTTCTCATATTGTCATATCGAACCTTCGCCTCAATCTTTGGTATGCCATTGTTAAGGCCCAAAACCGAGTGGTCCGTGACTACTCTAGCTTTGTTCTTCTGCCATACAACGAAAAGAGGTGAGGACTTCATACCTGGAAGTAAGTTCGCAACATTTTCTGCTTGCGACCATTGCCCTGCTTTGATTTCTTTGTCGCAAAAGACCCGAATGGTGTTCAGGTCATCTTCCTCTGACGAATAGTTTTCTAGAGAATCGTCCTCAACTTCCAGCCAATTATCGCCTATATCAAAAGGCCAGAACCCTTCTCGAAGACTCCTCATCACTGATTTTACAAAAGGTTGGTTCGGGTGGTCCCACAAGAGATTCTCGAACCTGTCAATATTGAAAGGTGTCTCCACCCGAATGCTGTCTTTCAGAGCTGACAGCGTAAGTTGATATACCGGGTTGTCCAATAGATGTTGAGGTGGAGAGGGAAGTGGAGGGGCCGATTCGGTATCTAAAGCTGCAGGTGACATAGACGACGATGATATATCTGAATTCCACACAAATCCTCTGCAAAATTGAGGTTCATCTGACTCCGTAGACTCTAACGATCTCTTGACTCCTAGCATCCTAAGAGACCGAGTTCCCTGGTCATTAATTGTTACCAGAGGATGATGCCCAGAATTGCTGGCATCGCTGATTGAGTTTTTTGAAGCAATCGCCGACGTCTTGGGCTCTGTGATTACCGCTGCACTCGCAGCATATGTTGTGGCAACGTCCACCAGGACACAGATCCGCCGGGCAGATTCCCAAGTTCCAATTCTGGCAAATCGTTGCCTGCCATTTACGAGGAGCGAAATGTTGCAACGCGCTTCGCTTAGTGCCTGATGAATTAGAAGCCGAGTTGATGAGCTGAGCCAGGAAAGGAATATGGAGCTTCTGGTCCTCATCCATGCGGAACGGGTTACGCGTGTACTGGTCACAAATGTCTGCGTCAAAACGTATAGCGACCGGAGCCCCATTAGGAATGTTCCTACAAAAATCCACAATCTTGCTTCTATAGTTCGAGAGTTCATCTTGGCAATGAGGATAGAAAAGAATAACAGCAGCTGTCCAAGCATCAAAGATGCGTGTCCAATCAGACTCGGAACGAACTGGCTTCTTGGCCGATGCAACGTCCTTCTTGATGAGCAAGAAGCTGCCCATGAAGTCTTTGGGTTCATCGTTATGGTCGTATCCTTTCTCCAGAGTAGCGTAGAGTTTTTCAAAATCGACGAAGTGATTGAGGATAACAAGTTTCCATATTGCACGAGAAATCGGATCCTTAAGGGATTGTGATTGTCCCAAATTGATGAGAGAATCAACCATCTTCTCTTTAGCATACTGTTGTCGTAGATACCAGGTCTTAGAGACATGAGCGTTGTCCGAAGTCTTTCCTTGAAGTTGCGCCAGATGGGGTACTGCGACAAGAAGGGACTGCGGGACGAGAGCAGATCCGACAGGTCATTTCGGTTCTCCCAGCAAATTGGCAAGTTGATCAAGGGTGATAGTCGGCGATGGAACAGAAGGTGCCATCGCGTGAGCCAATTTTTCTTGCAGAGCTTCCCAAGCGGCTTCCTCGACAGCTCGAGATTGGGACTCTCCTGTGGTATCATCGGTAGGGGACGTCTCACGAGAGAGCTGATCTTTCTGCTTAGACTTAGCCTTTCGCAACGCAATTCGCTGATTGACTTCCTCGGCGTGGTCCTGAGCTTCAGCGGCATTGAGACCGAACTCTCAAATGGCTCTGATGAATTCTGATTCAGTGATTTTCCCCTCAACAGCATCGTCGACGAGTTGCTGGCATGCTTCGGCACGCGTACGAACGATCTCAAAGGAGTCAGGATCGATGCCATGGGAACCTTCAGCATTCTGCATCATGAAAAACGAGGGTTTGATGAATCATTAACGATTAAAAAATGTTCGAAAGACAGTACGACTAAGTAAGTAGATCCTAATAAAACGGATATTGCCTGTGAATAAACTGTCGCATGCGAACGTATGGCGTTCGGCTCACTGAAAACGGATATTGCTACGTGTTAAACACTTTATTTTGCAATATTCGGCTGATGACTGCTGGTGACAATAAGCTCAAGGCTTATTGTCTGACTGAAGGGTCATACCTTGTAGAGTAGTGAGGTGAACTGAACACGGGTGGACTGAACGACGGTAACGATCACTACTCTGCAAAACTAAATGAGAAAACTGCTGACTGCTGTGGTATGACGGCTGAGGGCTCACCAGAGCTACGGTGATGACAGTAAGAGTGCAAGACCGTGCACGAAGAGATGAATGCAAGACCGTTGCATGATTACTGGAAGTGAGACCTTTTGCCCTACTGTTCTCAACTCAGCATCCGCCAATCAATGGCACCGAGCCGAGAACGGCTGTTGATCTCGTCTGAATATTTTGAACTGAGGTGTGATCTGATGTGATGTCTGACCGCGCAGAGGCCTTCGAAATCGCTCCTTACCCTCGGAACCCGCGATTGCGTCGATCAATATTGATTATGCAAGTTGGTATCGGAAGGAAATAGTAAGCAATTGCAAATTTAATAAAAATGTCCGAAATTGACGGGAGGAGACCTTGCAAGCCATAGCAAGGTGATGCTGTAGGCATTTGTCCAAGCGCTATTGTTCGTTATTCCGTCATTTAAATGTGATTGTGTGATATGCAAATGGACTGAGTTCAACAAAGATAGTAAGTCATCCAATTCTATCCAATTGCAATAGACTCGATATAATATAATCTTCAAGACTCTTACTTACGAGCCGTTGCAAAGTTGCGGGGCCCGGGCCTGTTTAAGTGCTATTGGTAGAATTTCTAAGCTCTAATCACTCTAGCATATGTACTTCCTTCATATCAGTTTATAATCGACTTCTCCAATCTGACTCTCACTATCCCACACAAACTGTTCGATCGACCCATCTCGGGACCCATCTGTTAGCGATCTTCACAGGAACTTCTGGAATCTGCCATAAAAACCGAATGAAAACAAAGAAATCCTACCGAATATAATCGAACGTATTCATCGATAATTTTATTGGTATTCAAGCAGTCAGAATAACCCTTGCAATTGTGTATAAAACAAAGGAGATTTTCGAGTACAGTATCTTTTGTGGTCGATAAATACAGATGATTAGCCAAAAAATGGCTAACAGATAGGATATACTATGTACTAGTCAAGTACTAGTTAAGTAATGGAAACCATCATGAGGAGAGGATGGGTGAAAAGCCGAAAACTGTTAACCACCGTGATGCGTCCAGATGAACGTTCATTCCGTGTAGACTCAACTATGTGATGATATCGCACATAAGATGCATGTGAGAGACGCGATAGATCTGACCGTTGCGCCATGAACGTTGAACTCCGATCAACGAGCTACTAGTAACTGGTGCTCAAACAACGAAGTGGTCATATTCACTATCATACGTTTCAATCTTGTAAGTAGTCGATTCAGAGGCATTTTAAAGGAAGCATAGCTGAATGTAAGACGGCGGGCCCATTGCGATGTATTTTTTTGGCAAAATATCAATTTAACCTTCCATCGGGGTTAGCAGCGTCGAAGGCGGGACAAAGTGCATCCCAGGATGCTAAATGTGTGGATAAGGAAATTGCCAGTGTAATAAGGATAATAAATCTTACATGGAGGGTTAAGTTTGGCAACATCTGGCGCATCTTCTGCGAACACAATGGCGAGTCCGCTGGAAAAGAAAGTCACGGTAGATTAAAAAGAATTGAATCGTCAGGAATGCAATGAATGGCATACATGTTTAAATGCCAATCGATGTGGCTATGACATTTTAGAGTAAGACTCGCTTCAATGAACAATTAGATAGAACTCGACAAACCAATGGAAAATCCAAGGGCCAGGGTTGTCCGTCGTGAATCGAATTGTGACATTATCACTAGTCAACGGGCCCGTAGAAACAACATCCCGTCGAATCTGTGGGGAGGTTGCACTCAGATGTTACAAGCTAGTAGTACAAGTTGAGATATCCTACGAACAGGATTCGCAAAGTTATATGCCGAATTATTAGCACTTCGAATGACGGAGAAAGCATGCTGTGGGCAGAAGAATTAGTATTTCAATAAAGATAAACATTAGATCTGCTACAATACCCCGTGTAGATGGAAGGGATGCTTAGAAGACCAGTTCAGCGACATTCCAAAGGTCAGAGCATAATATACCTACAGGAGCTCCAGGGGTTCCTCCAGGGATAGAAACTTCGATAACCTTATTCCTGGGTAAAGTGTAGACACTACCAGGTGGAAGAAGGTCTTGAGGGGATTTCGCACCGCTCAGAATCTGAAGCAGAACAGGCACTGTGGGTGGGATGAAGGGGGCACCGTTGACAGTGAATTGAGCATTTTCGAACTTAATGACTAGGTTGAGAGTGACGTCGGCAGCTCCTGGAGTGGGAACACCAGGCGCAGCAGGATTGACAAGAGGATGCAGGTTAGTTTCAAGGAGTGGCGCTGCATTAGGGGTCTGGGTAGTGTTTGGATCCTCCTGAGGCGCATTCACGTAACGCAGGATAGCGGAGTTGATCCCTTCGACGAACGGCGTATTGACACTGGAGGAGGGCGTAGCGCGTATCCAGTAATTATCAATGGTCTGGTTGGCTTCTAAGACAAAGGAGTAACGTTGGCCAGCAAATATCTGGATTGAGTCAACAGTCAAGGGCTGTACGCTATTCCCGTCGACTTCGATGATCGTCTAAAAGAAGTAATAAAATCAAAAATAAAACACAGCCTTGGAGATGCAAGGACTATACTATCCAACTCACCATCGTGTGTCCGTCGATTGAGAAAAAATAGTTGGGATCACATGAGATGGAGACAAGACGGAAACGATATCTTAGACCTTTCTTAACTGATATCACAGCAAGAGATGAGGCAGGGCCACTAGAATAGCGACCCTTGCCGTTGATCAGTGTAGAATCAAATTCAGGGATGAGACCAGCTTCAGGAGCAGGAGTGTGATACCTGCGAATTCAGGTAGATAGGGGAACAAATCCAAGATAAACTAATATACCAGTCAGCGAGCGTGATCACCGTATCATCTTCGAGAAGTGATTGGATGTCAGGTCATTGATGACAACCTAAATAACGAAGAATAACAAACCATTATCAATATCGTATCTAGAATGATACATGAGTGAGTTGATGATAATTTTTGCAGATTGAATGAGAGTATTCACAGGTCTTTATGAGGGTCATGAGGATCGTAAATGACCAGAGCTCCTCGGAGACCATCGCAATACTGAGTCGCTAAAATTGAATATGAGTCGCTATCAATCATGATAGGATTCACACATACAATAATGTGAATGGTACCAGAATGTTCCAGCCTGACCGGGAGCTTGGAAATCATAAAGGAACGATTGTCCAGGTATAATCGGACACTGTGTCACGCTAGCTGGGCCGTCGGCCCAAGGAGTGCCTGCCTGGAATAATCCATGCCAATGCTAGGGAAGGTTCGATAAGCCTGTAATTGCAACGAAACAAAATGAAAACTAACGATGCTAGTCGCTTTACGCATCGTGCTATCGGTAAGAGCGTCGATAACATGAAGTTTGAACTCGGCATCCTTCGAAACTTCATCAGTACCTGTCAGTTTAGGTTGAACAAAATGTGCCATCCACCTTGTTAGCTGTGATGAGGGGACCAGGAAAACTGGCACTGGCGGCACTCTGCCCGGCCAATACTGCTCTGTAAAGTATAAGTAGTAGACCACGATGAAGGTTGGGGCTAAAAGGGCGTACGATCGATCGAAGCCATCGGGCGAGATATCCTTGTTGACGATGTGTAGGTCTGTACTTGGCCCGATTCCGCCATACACAGCGGAAAGAAAAGAGAGGACTAAGATGGTAGAGGACAACATCGAGTTGCCAGACGTTGGAAAACGATTTCTCCGCTCAGTGTCTCATGCTTTATGCCGCCACTAAATTGATGATAAGTCTATTTTTTGTTCCTTAAGGAAGGCCAAAAACCTGTATACCGGCTCAGGCAGTCTCAATTCATGGGGGTCGACTTCAACCGGGGTAAACGTCGAACGACATAATCTGGTACCTCGGCCTCACAATCGCCATGGGATTTACGTATACTGAATACGGGGTTTGTGAGGAGAAGGCACTCGTTCGTACGAAGGAAGCATACGTGATGTGTTGGCTGTGTTTCATTTAATCTTCTCAGGCTCATGGTGGTTGGAGCTTTATGATTCGATGATCCTCAACAGTCGGATTAGATAAGTAATCGCAGCTGTGCAATTGACAGATCCATGTCTCAGGCGAACAAGGCAAAGAGCCCTCACATGAATTGGACGCGTCCAAAGACTTGCGATAAGTCCTCTCCAAAGGTGCGATCATGTTCTTAGTTTCGAGTGTCATTCTTGTTCGTATCTGTTCTTCATATGAGAGTCCTAGGTAAGTTCGTTATGGCGCCCGGTCAGCCTGATTCCTCTTCGACTAGTGATGAAAGTCAGGCAGCCCGTGCCGATGGACCTGCATTGACTGTTAAGAGTATAGAGTCCCTAATTTCGAACGGTCTTAATTATAATCTGGATAAGAACACCTCAAGCTCCGTGGTCCCGCACAAGAGACTAAGTCAAGGTTGAACTTAAAATCGTCGTATCCAACGATTGTTATCGAATAGTGGGCGTTGATGTAGAGATCCAAGATGATACATATGCGATTGTTCGTACGCATAAAGATACATGGCCACTGAATCCAACAAATGTCAACAGAGTGAAAACATGAGATTGCTTGCTCACCGGTCACCAACCAGAGCCACCATTATTTGACCATATACAGGATGAGATCTGAAGGGGTGAAGTGTATATTGCCTAGACCAGAGGCGGCCAGACCACTGTCAAGTCTACGAGTCATCCCTACGCTGGGCCCAATGTGCAATCATGTTCTGACTCATCTTGGGGTGGCGTGTAATTCAGATGCACAGATAAAAAGTAACCAATCGTGTTTTGGAGAGGAGTAGATTCCGATAGGATATTATAGCGCAACGCCATGATCATGTTCATGAATACTTGTGATGGACTGATAGGTTTTGTTCCGCATAAAGCAAAAGCCTGACAATTACGTACTGCGGATACAACAATCTGTAGAACTTGATCTTGCGCCTTTAAATCCAGCTCCATAATTTCGCACCGGGCTGATATCTCAAGCTGCGAAGGTCGGCATTTTGATCCAACGTTTTGCAGAGATAAGAAAAATTGGCAAGCATTAGACTTCCGCGGGACATATAGATATAATCATGATATCGATATCTTCCACGAACATGACGGCAAGACCACTGATTTGTGTCAATTATGGGAAAATCGAATGATAACATGACTCACACTTGTAAATGGAAAATTCGCATACATAGGGCCCAGCACTGTCGGTCTAAGATACTTATGCTATCTGCCGCAACGCTAGTGCTGACCAAATTAGTTGAGCCAGACCTACCGTCAGTCTGAACTGATATAGTTGCAGGTCGACTTCCTGAACTACGACGAAAGAGAAGACATGCTATGGAGATATGAGCAGGAACTTTAGGAATGGCATTGGCCGGTACAAGAAAGTGTCCCCGGGCCCTCTCCCGACGTCACGTGCAGGACAACAGGGGCTCAACTGACGAAAGGCACTCTGTAACTCAGTCCCACCTCCTTATGTCTTCCTAGCCAACCGCAACACGCTATTTACCGTTTTTCGAGACCACATTGCTACCGTAGCGCAAACCCTCATACAGGCTCCGTGACCTCCGACCTTTACATAAGCCCTCGAAACGAAATAGCGCGCCCGCACCACTGCTCTCAAACACACGCACGTCTGCCTTTTTTACAGCCCCAAGTCATGTCCAGATACTGGAACAAAATACCCCGCTAATATCTTATGTAAATGGATTTACAGCCTGCTGTTGCCTTACAACGCCACAACGCCGGGTGCGAAGTTCCACAACGCCGGGCGCCTTCCACAATGCCGGGCGCCCTTCCACAACACGGCGTCAGCCTACGGTAGTTCTTTTGGATCGTCCAAAGCCCCAGAATCTCTTCGACGACGATTGCAGCGTATACTAGATGCTGACATGGACTCTTCCAGATCAAATTGAACAGCTGTTCACGTCGACTTACTCCAGAGTCCAGGCACGACTCCAAAATCTTTCATCAAGTCAGATGGTCTTTCATATGTCACTGGCAGCTTGTATCTCCAGCAGGAAAGACCGGCTGGAAAATCTGAATACCGAGTAAAACTTATCGATTCTCCCCAACCAATACGGACCATCGACAACACGAAAACCTTTCACCCTTTGCCGACACTGCCGTTATCCGACCGGATGGAAATTAAGTACTGCCATAATCCCTTCGAACGAACTTCTGTAGTGGCGTTACTGACAAGGTATCTATGTAGTTAGCCCCTGCAGGTGCGTGTCGCGATGAACGGCGTGCACCCCGATTGCCTCTCGTACTGATGAACTGTCAAAATCAGGACTTACATATGTAGCACACCGAAATCAATGACAAGAGGATTGGAAGGGAGTATGTACTCTTGATCGTGGCAAACATTGAACATCTCTTCTATGTATATGGAGATACACGAGAGAGAGTACGGAGTACGTCCACATTTATGTACTTCGAGGAAGCTTCCCGTCATATCGATATATATACAGTTCTACTAGAAACGTGAGTTCGAGAGGAGCGGTGTGGGAACCCTACGAGAAATCATCGAAGAGATGCATCGTCACGGGAGCATTGTTGAGATCTGACATAAAGTGCTTCCTTCACCAGGGTAGTGTTATAATTGAACTGAATTCGAAGGATGTCAGTTGCATTTACCGACCACACTTATAGTAGGCGGTCGGAAAGGTTTTGTCCAAAGGTGGTAAGGTGAGTGAACAAGAGTATTACTGAGAGGGGAGGATTTGCCGATGCCAGGGCTCAGGAGGACACGAGGAGTGCCAACTGCAGGAAGGATTAAAGTATTTCTTGCTGTCACTTGCTATTTTGGCCCTGATCGGAGTAGGCTCAATGATTTAACGATATTACTAGTACGCCCCATTAATGCTGACACTTTGGTAAGAGCGTGGAACGTAGAACCAACCACCATTAATATTCAAAACTTGACAGAGCAATACATGGAGTTTCTTTTTCTTTTGCTCAAATTGGGGCATTCAGTTTCCCCTCATGCCCGCTACTCTGGAGAGGGTTCTTTCAGGGTTTATGACCCCGGCGGCCCTCCCAGCACCCTTGCAAGCAAGGGGATTGTTACAGTCCCTCTCCCTCAACAACCATGTCCTTGTTCTAATCAATGGTCAGTTTATCTTTCTCGTGCGTTCTGTCAACTCACATTTCTCTAGGAGGATATCAAGCATGGAGTTCATTGACCCGATGGTTTCAAACGCTGGTAACCTTGCGTCCGACAGATCTGACCCAATGTTTTGTAGCAAAAGCAGTGTTGGAGCAGCGTCAGCGACAGGAGACTTGGGTGTGGCTGTTCAATGAATAGGCGGAACCGAATTGATCAACTCCTTTCTGTTGCAGGGATGGCAAGGGATGCAATTCGCAGCAACATATTTCCAGTCTCCTCAACACGTGTCGTTGATTATATTCAAGCTCTAACCAGTTGGGATACCTCCCTCATGTGCAAAGTTTGTCTTGAGAGTTATGGGTCTGATTTTCAAAGGGCTCAGTCTGTGATCTGGACAGATCTGCCCAGTACTTTTGGTTTAGGGGACTGGGATTCTCTCCAGGCATGAGGAGCAATTGTATGGTTGCTCACCTTTCATATCCCTTGCTTGGCCTGATGACAGCCATCCAATTTTCCTCCCGTACATTATGAGTATTATTAGCTATGGTGATATTTGTTAATAATATGAATGTGTTACATTCTTACATCCAGCATTAAATTGAATTACTCCAATCATCTAACTTTCAGGTCCACCATGGTCCATAATTCCACCTGAATCTGTAATGTACTTTGTTAATATACCCAGAACTTGATATTTGTAAAGTGAGAGTAGCGGGCTTTGCGGTGGAACAGCGTCCTACGGAGTGTAATAAGCAAATCCGTAACGCGCGACGCGCCAGGCGCCTTCCGGTCACGTGAACGTACCAGATCATCATGTGCAACATGGGATGTGCGCCGTGCGGCCATTGTCAACACTGTTCAAACACTGTTGACAGTTTTCTCTTCTTTTCTTCAAGCTTTCCTAGTCCTTCCTGCTCTGAAATGGCTAGAACGATCACAACAAAACCGACCTTGATATCGTCACTAGTGATAATGGTGTCGAACCACTTCAAGCCTCATCGGGCGGAAGCGCTACAACGAATACGTACCAACGCGTTCTCATTGGTTCTGATATTCGTTTTCTCAAACCTTTTGCCACTTCCAACGATTCAAAGTTCAATACGACTCGTAATAAGTAACAACAAATCGGAGAAATGGTCGTCAGATTGGCTGTACAGGTGGTTCTGCATCATTGGCGAGTGCTTGTGCTTCTTTTCGTTCGTCGTCGTTACTGAACCATGACGATCAGAGGTGGCATTGGCTGCTGTATCTGCTCTCAATCTTTTGCAGGCCGTCTATGCAGTCAAGTATCCCCGTACCGTCCCTGCAACATCAAGGAAACAAAAATCATTGTTTCAAACTTCGACAACACCGAAGCGATCGTTCAAAGTCCTATCCCCTAATGTATGCACTTCCTACCTCTTTATCCCTTTCTCTTATCACTGGAACTCTTAGTCGATTCCTCAACAACAGAAGCCCTTCTCAATTTCTCAGTCCGCTTCATTCACTGGTTCCCCCTCGACATATCCCACGTCTCCTCTTTCAACTCCTTCTCGAGTCATACATTACCCCTCTGTCGCCGCGTCATCCACTAATACCAACGCATCATCGACTTCGACCATGTTGCTTCATTCAACCCCAAGTCCTGCCATTGCGGCTTATAGGGGTCAGTCTAACTCGGTTGGACGTGAGTCACTTTTTCCTGTCTGTGTTCATGCCCATTCAGACGTGTATCATAGGGGCACTTGACGAGTCTTTCCTCGGACGTATAACTCCGGAGTCTGACGACGACGAAGCATGAAGCGATATGGACTTGCTTTCCATACAAAGTATTAGTTTTTACGAGTTTAATAATATACAGGGTGGCCCGTCGACACAAAGCTCGAGGTGGCATTCAATGAAATACTAGAAGGACTCCTTCCTGTATGGCTTGAGTTAATGATCGACCGTAATATCGTCACAATGTTGCTAGGACGAGATAACATCTTTACCATCAATAACATGGAGTAACTCACGATGACCTTTTGAAAAGATTAACAGTCAAAAGGCACTATCAATTTTCACTGTAGAGTCTGAGAACAAACGATTGGTTATAGACGTAGATAGAGTTTCATATTTTATGTACTAGTAAGCAAAGGATGCACAACATATAGTTCTGGATTGGCGAAGGTGCTGCTAAGTAGAGATGGGGAGTATGAGAATATGCAGATGTGCAAAAAATCAACATCGGTGACAAGGAGCGTCATTACCTTGAAGAGAATAATGAAAACAGTGCGTCTGGCAGTGAGTGACGACTAAAACTGAATCCAGCTATTCACACTTAATTATACGTAGCCTTGATAAGATCCGAAGCTCTTTCTGCCACAACATATACCGGGGCCTGTGGGTGGGCGCTAGGGATGAATGGCTAAGACACACCGCGTCAACATGTCAGAGATTGATGCTGCAAGGAAAAGTTACGACATACCAAAACAGATGCATCAACAACCCTGACTCCCGCGACCTTTTTGAGCTTCAAATCCGGATCGACAACACCGTTCTTCGCGCCCTTGGGTGACATGCTAGCTGTACCGACGGGATGGAAGATCGTCGCGCTGTTTTTCTGGACATACTCGTCGATCTGGGCATCTGTCGTCGCGTTTTCTAAACCATTAATAGGACTGATGACGTAGCCGTCCCAGGAAGGCGCAGTAAGGAACTTGAGAGCGCTTTTCACTGCAGCCCGCATCGCAGCTTTGTCGATGTCGGACTTTAAAAGAGCCGGGTCAATGAGAGGTGTATCGAAGAAGTTGTTGGACCGGAGCTTGACGGATCCACGTGAAGACGGTGAGAGGACGGCGGTGCCTATCCCGAGGAAGTTTCCCGTGGGAGGGGAGTCGATAAGGGCGAGAGAGTTCTATTGAAAGGTATGTAAGATTCGAGGGGAAAGCTTTGGAGAGCACATACCGAAATCAGGATCTCGTAGTGGCCTGAATGAGGACCAGCAGAAGGATCTGGATTGGTCTTGAAGATTGGATCGTCATTTGCGAGACGCACGAATCCGAGATGGGAGGCAATAGTGTCAACAAGGAACCCTGTGCCTGTCTTCTGCCAGAAAGCGATATCTTGAGCTGCAGCTGTAGCGTTGCGAGTGAAGTCATCAAAAGTGGAGGTAGAGTTGACCAGGAATCCATTCCCAAGCAGCGCGTGGTCCGACAAGTTCTCCCCGACATCAGGGAGGTTTACAATTGGCTTGATTCCAACAGCGTGGAGATCAACACTGCTGCCTATTCCGGAGTTCAGAAGGATCTGAGGGGAACCGATAGAACCTGCAGAAAGGATAACTTCGCGAGTCGCAGTTACTCGCTGTATTGAACCTGTGACCAAGATGAACAAAGCGTCAAAGCGTGAAACTTGATGTTTTTACCATCAGACTCAAGACGATACTCGACGCTTCGGAAGGCAGGGAGACCGTTTTGTTCACCTGTCTGGAGGAGACGCGATACTTGAGCACCGGTGACAATGTGAAGGTTAGACCGCTGGCGGAAGTTTGGAGCCAAGTACGATGTGGATGAGCTGCTGCGCCTTGGACCATCAGTCGTTATCTGTATCCAACCTAAGGAGACAGCGATCAGAAGTTGACGAACCTTCTTTATACTGAATACCTACCAAATCCTAAATTGTTGCCGCCATTGATATCGAGGTTGAACTTGAAGTCTCCATTAAGCTCGCTTGTGGCGTTGATTATCCGGCCATCGATCGGGGTCGGGAATCCTGAGACACTGACGGAGTTGATTCCGGTTGTGCTGTGAATCTTCAAGTCGACTTGATTGCTGACATCGTGGTGGTCAACTGGGGGAGTGAATTTCTCGTTCTTCCTGAAGTATTGCTGCATGTTATTCCAGGACCATCCTTGATCCCCTGTGACAGCAGCGTAACGATGGAAGTCGTCTTGGGATCCACGAGTGTAAATCATATAGTCTGATCGACGTAAAGAAGTCAAATTGTCTTGTGGAAAAGTTATCGAAGGAAGGTATACTCACTGACTGAGCTCGATCCTCCTAATACGTGACCACGAGGGTATGGAATGGAGCGGCCTCCGAATCCAGACTGAGGAACAGTGGTATAGTTCCAATCCCATGGTGTGTTTGGTGTGTCCTCACGGCAACGGAATGGAATTTCCAGTTGCAAAACACCCTCGTCGCTGTAATGAGGAAGCAGTCAAGCCATTTCGCATATATTACACAGAATGGACCTACGACGGGCCCGCCTCAATAAGTAAAATATTGTAGTT
The DNA here is from genome assembly GCA_017657355.1 of Termitomyces sp. K1Ac. Lineage (NCBI taxonomy): Eukaryota > Fungi > Basidiomycota > Agaricomycetes > Agaricales > Lyophyllaceae > Termitomyces > Termitomyces sp. K1Ac. The sequence continues at coordinate 13,430 of JAGGAS010009442.1, read as the reverse complement.
TGGATTTTCTGTCAGTCTGTTTGCCAATACTGCTCCAGCGGTTCCACCTGGATATCACGATGAGCGAACTCGTTCGTGTTACTACGTAAATCACGTACCTCCAACAATAACGAAATCGAAAGTATTATGAGGAGCTGCAGGAACAGCAAGAGTTCTAGAGAGATGATTGAGTGCAAAGGCAAGAACTAGTGCCCTGATGAGCGTAAACATGGTAGCAGATGATGCTCTCAAGACGAATAGCAGTGAGTAAGGAAAGGAAAGTGGTTCTGAGTTCACAGATGGTAGTCATTGGAAGACGCTGTTTCTTTTATAGGCCCTAGGACCGGTCCCGGTATCTGAGCCTTGCATAGCTGGGGGGCCGTCGAGTTTACGCTACGCAGGTCTCCATTTCGAGGGTTGGGTTGGATGGCTTACCGGCCAAATTGATCTCTGATATGATCATTCCTGTGATGCGCTCTCTCAGGTCGAACAAGGTCGAAGACATGCAACATCCAAGGCTCCGCGGGGGTCAGGCAGAATCTCCATTGGATGTAACAAGGTTCCAGAGAATGCAACAAGTTAGAGATAATAGGGTGGTTGATGAAACAAGTGAAGCTCCCAGAGACCGAGGTTTGAGAAAACAGGCCTGAATGTGATTCAATGCGACTCAATACCAAAAATGGTAGAGCTCCGCCTCGGACTCGGTGTTCCACAACTCTTGAGTCCATTACACCGCGCCACCCATGGAAGATGTTTGTACGGGTGCTAAAAGATGAGATCATATGTATAATGTACTTGACAGAACTAAAAGAGGACTAACCTTGGATTTGGATGATTTTATTATCCACAAACAAGTAGTGAACAACCCAGAGCCTTGTAGAATCTTGGTCTCAGCGGCCATTTGTAAACTTTACATTGGATACAAGGCACGGGATTTGAGAAGGGTTTGGCCATCGGTCAAGTTTCGAATAGGGTTGACATTGAAAATTGAATAATGAAGGCCGGATGGATACGAGTTTGTCAAACGAGGAAAGGAACAGCTATCGCTCGTGTCTCCCTGACGATTAGATCATGATGCATCGCATTTACTAACTTCAGATACTCAACAAAGTTTGATTGGGCTCACTTGCACCTATCGCTCTGCCAAAAAAAAAATACCCTGACGTGTCGGCCATCCATGTGGGTATGCAAATATGTGTCTGTTTCATGCGATTATGAAGGTCTTGAAATGTGTCAATGACGCTTTAGCTGATGTGGTTTCGGAGGAAAACATAAGACAGAAGCATTGAACTCCGGAACTGATACCACACCGAAGTAAGTTGCCAAAAGGGGTTCGAAACATGACATGGTTCCTTGACAGTTTGTTTCCTGGAGAACGACTGATCCATTTCAGTCGCAATTTAGCAAGAGGCTCTGTCTACACCCGTCTAGATTAGTGAGAATTTGCTCGGGATACCTTTACTCGGGTTTAAAGCCACCGCTTGTCAGCGGAGACATGTCATAAATCTGTCCAGGATTTCATCTACTCTCATGCTCGTTGAGTAGAGTCATAATATAAAGCCCTCATTGAAGGCGGTCCACGACTCCAATGACGTGTGTTCCTTGATCCACAAGAATGAATTCCTGAATCGATCGCAGTGGTATGTAGTAAACTAAGCTTGACTCCTGAATTACTCAGATACTTGGGGAACTAGTAAGGGACCTTTACATACCTGAAAATTTTGAATTTACATAAGACTCTATGTAATCAATATGTTAAGTCGGATCTTGAGTTGTTCTTCGTCATCTTGCAGAGGGCAGTCTGATTTTTGTGTTACACTGATTTGCTTATCCGTCTTTACGTTTCTTTAATCGGAGTTTCTCCACAGATAAGTGGTCCTGACTAAAATATGAGATATGAGAGCTTGACGCGATAGATCTGCTTTCGATGGTGATCAGAAGCATGCGATAACAAAGCAAGGTCGGAGTCGGTGACAAGTGTGGTGACGCGAAAGGAAGGGGCGATCACATGTTGGGGAACGCGTCACACGTGACATAAGCCGCCTTGATTTTCTTCCCTGCACTTGAATACTACGAACGGATTCCGAACGACTTTTTTCATCATCTCGTACTTACGTGGGTGCAAGAGATCATGCAAATTTTCATCTTGACCTATTTGAACCGTCCCATTGATACCTATCAATGTGACTTGCCTTGTGTCGTTCACTGTCGTTCATGTGGTCCTATCATGATCTATAGAATTGCTATAGAAAGGGTTCTATTACCACACTTTGTCTCTTCCTCAGACTTCTTTACGAACGAAATGGGACTTCACCTTCCCACTTCATATACGAGGTGGCTACTTTTAATCAACGTAGCATGATGACCGGCCCGCCCGTACACCTGACCACGTAGTGGTTGAAAGTCATACGAAGTAACCTCTTCAGACTCGAACGCAATAACCCATCTTATAGGCTTAGTGGTCCTTTGGAAGCCAAGAACAAGATGAGGCCAATACCATACCCAAACCTCACCTTTCTGAGTGCATTAGGTCAAATTTGCCTCACTTTAGCGCAGACTTCTTCGTGCGTCTTTCGAAACAACATCACCAATTTTCCTGCTCAGTGCACTTGGGACTTCTAGGAGTGATGCTCCTGAGCCTTCGTCAACTGCAGTTACTCCTCTGGCCACGGTCATCGCAGACCCTTCCACCTTTGTCCTCCCATTTATCGGTACAACCAATGGCGGACATGTATTTCCTGGCAAGGTTGCGATATAATTAGACTGTGGATATGCTAAGTAGTCGTAGGTGCCACTCTTCCGCATGGCATGGTTAAAGTAGGCATGGATACAGACTCGCCTGGTAATGTATGTGTATAGACATCTTCAGCGCTCTGTCGCGAACAGCCTGACGTTCTTTCAGCATGCAGGCTATGATGCAGATCCTCAATTTAACGCGACTGGGTTTTCCCAACTGCATGATGATGGAACAGGAGGGGTGAGATTAACAATCTCTTGCTTCGAATATTTTATTGACGACAATAGGCCGTGCCTCTGTCCAACTTCAAAATCTGGGCTTTCTCTAACTGCTCGTCTTTCGAGACGTGTCCAACGTCATTAGCTTCACGAAAAATTTCCAGGAAGATCCTTTCCAATGGTAAATTTCCTTCCATGAACCAAGGATCCGAGTTTGACTGGTCAATTTTCCTCCGACAGGCTCTCCGGATGACTTTGCATCGCCAGGGTATTTCTCTTCCAACTTAGTATGATTCTCGTGATTTGTTGTATGCTCAACATTTAAGCATCTTATCAGAGTAACTCAATCCGTGTCGAGCTTACTGCAACACGGCGAACTGCTCTACATCGCTATACGTTTCCTCCTGGGACGACTAACCCAAGAATCATGCTTGACCTGACAAATGATGGGCAGCGCAGCAGCACTAATCCTGTTATGACCCTCGATCCAGACACTGGGAAGCTTGAAGGGGGCGCTTCATTCGCTGCATCCTTTGGACCAGGTCAAACTCATGGTGACAATCGTCCTTCTGCAGGCACTGATTCTTTACTCCATACAAGGTCGTTATGAGGCTTTCACATGTGTGACGTTCAAAGGTGATGGCTATGATCTTGGTCAGCCCACGGAGTACGGCATTTGGTTGGGAGACTTTCCTGTACGAGGGTCAACGAACATCCTCCAGGTGTATTACGGTTCGTGATCTTTTCGTTTTTCTACTCTCTTAGCACAGAAATGCCAACATCAATATCAGGTTTTGTTGATGAGATAGGTGGACTTTTGACTTTCCAACCCGCCCCTGACGGTGAAAAGACATCGATCCTGGTTCGTGTGGGGGTGTCTTTTATCTCAAGCGCGCAAGCATGTGCAAACGCAGAGGAAGAGATACCCGACTTTAATTTTACCGGAGTACAAGAGGCAGCACGAGCTCAGTGGAACGATCTTCTGGGGAGAATTCAGGTGAACACAACTGGTGTAGATCTGAATACAGTAAAGTTGTTCTATTCAAGTGTAGGTTATCTACCACAAGAGAGCGAGTTGCTGCAAGTCGACTTATCCACCTCTGATGTCATAGGTGTACAGGACTCATATATCGCCAGCTGATTGTGAGTTTGCCTTATTCTCGATTTCAAGGCTAAATCAGCATGGATTTTAACCTCACCAGATACCGGCGAAAACCCAAAGTGGAACTCCACGGAGCCTTATTATGACTCTCTGTATTGCAACGTAGGTCGATTAATTCATTTGTTGTATCATACAGCTAACAGTGTTTGAAGTGGGACACGTACCGCACTCTTTACCCTCTGATGTCTCTTCATGATCCAGTGACCTTTTCTCGGATAGTGAGAGGGATGATCGATATCCAGAAACACGAAGGTATGGTATCTCGTAAAATACGGCCAAACTTGAAAAAGAAACAAAGAGACGTTGAACAGGATGGCTGCCTGAATGCCGTGGCGCAACCGCTATGCATTTCATACAAGGAGGAAGCAGTGTGTAATTCATTCTGCTTTCACATTCCGTATTTCTTGACCTCTTTGTCAGACGGCGATCCAATTCTCGGGGAATTTTTCGTGAAGTAAATTTTCTCCTTCTCGCTTGAGTCGTTCCAGGCTTACATGTCCAAGGTTCCATGACAATGCTACGACACTTGATGTCAACGTTGATGACCTTTATAACGCACTCCTCGCGGATGCAGAGATTGAGCCGCCGAATTGGAACCTCCAAGGCCGACAAGCAAACGCATGGAAAGAATTCAGTAGGCAGTCATCTCACTGCAGTCAGAGATTGAACGAACTCATCTGGCGAAGATTACCTTCCTCAAGACATGTTTTCTCCGGGCGGTGCCAATACCAAACAAGCTTCACGAACGCTTGAGGTCGGTTACACAGTCTGAAATGGAATCTTTTCAGAATATTCTTCGTAGCATGCCTTCAACGATTTTAGCATATCGCAAGTCGCCAAGATACTAGGGAAGACTGAAGATGCACAAAAGGCATGTCACGCGTTTTTCTGCTTGTTATTCCCATTTAGTGTTCCTTCTTTAGTATGTCCAGCGTGCCGGCAATTTTGCCAATCTTTGGAACCCCAACATCACTGTACCAGGCAGTCCTGGGATCATAGGCATGATCCAGGTTAGCATGATCCCTCCCGCTGTGCTACTATTGACCAAGATCTAGCCACGCTTTGCGAATGGGACCTTCAATTTCACGGACCCGAGACATTGTAGTGTGCATGATCCAGCCAAGGCGACTTGCTTCTTGAACGCAGCTAACAGGGACGGGTTTTATGAATGTAGGTTTCTCAACACATTCACACGATCTTATAATGATTCTCGAAATAGCCTCACCTATAGTCGTAAGCATATACTCTTTCGTTACCCTATTGGTGACAGTCACCTGATCCACGCATTCAGTACTCCCAAGTAAGCTGAATCCTGCAGGTATGGGGTATATTTCTGACTCTGCACCTTAGTACGCTCCTCAAGACACAGCGAAGCTCGTAGAGCTTCAGGGTGGGGTAGACAAATTCGTCTCAAGGCTTAATTTCATATTTGATCAGGTACCTTCAGTCCCCTGATGAGTTGCTGGGCGTCTTTCCTCACTGTTTCGTTTGTCCTTTCTGATCAGGATTACTTTGACTCCACGGATGAGCCATCACAACAGATACCATTTATGTACCACTACGCCAATCGTCCTGGCTTCAGCACACAGAGATCACGTCAGACCATCGCACAGTTCTTTAACACGTCCATCAACGGTCTTCCAGGAAATGATGGTTAATCGTTTCCTTTCGATTATTATTTTTAACTCATGTTATTTCCCTGACAGATTCCGGTCTGTTGTCACTCTGGTATAATGTACATCCTCACAAATTTATGTTTGGTCAGGCGCAATGGGGAGTTACGCGGCGTTCTATCTTGCTGGTCTTTATCCTTTACCGGCTACACGGCAGTTCTTGCTCTCTTCGCCTTACTTCCAACAGATATCCTTTTCCAATCCAGTATTGAACACAACGACTAAGATTGTTGCGAATAATTTTAACGGGAACCCTCTCAATGGTACTGGTGGTCGTGTTTTTGTGCAGGTACGTATTCTTCACCCCTTAGCATGACTCCCCTCGCTGATTTCAGTGAACTGTCAGAGCGTAACCGTGAATGGAGAAGCCTACAAGTCTAATTGCTACCTGGATTGGGATGTGTTCACATCAGGATCACTGGTTGAACTCACTCTGACTGACGATATCGACGTCACATGTGGCAACGGTACAAACGCGCTACCACCGTCCTTGTCTACAGGGGGTTATGACAATTGATACCAGATGCGAGTATGAGTGAAATAGTAAGAGAATGTAGTTGACACTACATATTCAAGAATTCCTGGATACAGCAACGTACTCTTTGGAGGTGAATTTGCTTCATGGGTTTGACTCGAGTTGCTCGGCACATGGTTTACCTCACGGAAATCGGAAGGTTTCGAATGACTGTAGTTTCGGCTCTACTGTGTCCAGCCTTAGGATCTGTAACGTCCTCGTTTTACCCAGCATTAACTTCAATGGTGGAGGCTTGACAATCGTTCATCTATTTTTCACTTCCCGCGTTGAAAACTCGGAACAATTGATTTCGCCCAGGTTTCTCCTATGAAGGTTGACCTTCATGGTCGACCAAAGCAATTTTAGCTAGAGTGGCTCGCCGACTGACTAGTGTCGAATAAGTGCTCTGGTTCACCTGACTACTTCGATGGACTCATTTACGTACCTCTCGGATTGTGGCATCTCTACTCATTCTGAGTGCTTCCGTCGTCTTGCGTCGTTCGGATGAAAAGACAGTAAAACCATGCGTTTCATCGCTCTTTTCTTGGTTTAATTCTTATTTTTATCGGACTTCGAGTGGATCTCAATCTGCTGGACGTACTCATCTGAGTCTTTTGGATTGTACTCCCATCAAGCTTCCTGAGACGAATCAGACGATGGCTCAACATCAATTTCTTGATCAATCCTAATTTTGCTTGTTCCGGCTCAAAACGACGGCCTCGTGGACAGACCAAATATCTGGTACGCAAGTTTCAGATTTGCTTCTCGAAAGCTGGCTGAGACACTGCCTTTGTCCCTCTTGGCAGCAGTGTAGGTCAGTGATCGATCTCTCTATAAAGGCAAGTTTGAGCAGAGGTGCTTGCTCATCATACGAATAGTTCCCAGTCTCGCAGCTGTGCCTGATCACCTGAAGACTACACCTCACGGTTTCGGCCCTTCATCCTGAGAAATAGTAACTTTCATCCTCATATAAGTTAAGACTCCTCTATTAGAAGCCAGGTGTCATTTATCATCTTCCACCGATACTTACTCTGATGTGGTCTCGTCCTATTCTAATTCACATTGGACTCGTGTGGATCTCTGCTACAGCTACGGCTGTCTTCCTGCCAGAGCAGTGCAAAGAGCAGTGCAACGATGGCATCCATCTCGCCGTCGGTGTTCGTTGTGGACCTCTCAATGGTGACACTTCAGATGTAAATGCGGGCATTCGCCCTGAAGATATCAAAACCATAGTGTCCTTCGGCGTAAGTACTGGTCTACAAGTTATCGATTTCGCGATTACCAACGATTGAACCGGATAAAGGACAGCTATACTGACGGCGGCCATGATGATGGTGGTCCTTTAGACCCGCCAATCATCGTTCCGCCTAGTACACTAGCTGGAGGCCGATCTACCAATGGACTGACTTGGATCGAGCATGTTGCCAACGACATTGGCGCGACCTTGAAAGATTACGCAGTGAGTCCAGTGTACGATTGGCAGAGTACCATACGTTGAAGCATTGATCTAGCAATCCGCGGCTTGTATTGATCTCTCACTTTGGCCTAGCAATCCTCGCCAAGTAGACTTTATCCATCAAGGTCGGCCCGCTCATGCGAAGCTCTCAGATGCTCGCTCACCTTTTCCCGATAGTCCAGACATTCCTAGGTCAGAATAACACATTGGAGCCGCACACAACCTTGTACAGCGTTTTTTTTGGGATCAAGTAGGCCACATGTCCAGTATTAGACTCTGCCTGGCTAATCTTGTAACATAGCGACTACTTGGCGTCCTTGAGTACGAGACTGATATCTTGGCATGGCACTGATAAGGATTGACTGACATTTAACCTAGTTGACGGTGACCACATGCAAGCAGCAGCAGAAGCGCTGCTCGGTCAGATTGAGCTTCTCGCAAGTCCTCCAACAAACGCAAGAAATTTCATGGTTTTGGATGTCTACGGCCGTGGAGATCATACTCCATCAGGGGAAGCTTTCAAACAGACAGTATACAGTGGCTTGCACGATTTTCACACACGCAAGAACGGCACTCAGCTGAATGTTTCTTATATCAATTTTTCCACGATCTGGGATGGTGTTCTAGGACCGAATCCCGGGTACGCCGCCTTTGGCTACGTGAGCACCGACTCGTGCACACAATGTACTGCCGAAAATGGTTGCTCGACGATAGGAATGTGTGATGATCCCGAGCATTACTTCTATTGGATCCCAGGGTAAGCTGCATCCGTTCGTCTCGCTAGTACTTAGCGGATACTGATACATATTGGATGTACATGTACAGTCATCCATCAAAGGAGACAGATCGTATCATGGCCGACTACGTAGACGAAGTCTGGGCCAAGTGTCAGGTTGCTTGAATCATAACCATGGACATGGAAGGTGGTGATGGTTAATTTCCTTTGCGGGAAATTTCTTGTATTCGAGAATCAAGATACTTACTTGGTGATGCCTGTGGAATCCGTTATTAGTGGAGGGAGATTAAGTACGTGACTATTCATCGTTGTGATCTACCAATGCTAGATTCCCTTCCAACCATGACTTTCATTGACTAGTAACCGGCACGTCCCAGCGAAGCCGGACTGTGCCGGTCACAGCGCCCAGCTGAACGTGACGAGCGCGAGCACGACGATCAAATTTCTCTGATCATCGTGCTCGACGTCCCTGCGCATCGTCAACGCTTTCGGCTATCCATTCATTGCAGTACTCTACAGTTTTTCTTTGCTTACCCACCATCCACCCCCACGGCGCCGCCCTCTCATTTGCTTGTTCATAATTAGTAGTTCATACTTAATTTATTATTTGTTGAACTCAGTCATTTTACTTATGGTGTCCTCGCATGTCACTTCGTACGGTGCAACTTCTCAATGAGAGTGATTCGCCGGTTTGATGGCCCGCCCACCCGAGCGGCCATCTCACCCGCGTTGCGCGTCTGTCCCAGACTGACCCATCCCAACCGCAGTACTCTCATTACCCGCAGAAGCGCACAAGTCGAAGCTGGACTCCACTGCATGTGCAATTTGAGAGGATAACTCTTACGTAATATAGCATAAATAAAGAATTATTTATTTGTTTACTACTCATCCCACAACTATCACGATGAATCCATCAGAATTTTACTCACAGGCTGTCCCGACTTCTAGACCATTTCTATCGTCGGTGCCGACGGCTTTCACGACATTTTAGAATCCCTTGCGACGAGTATCTAGCCGGAAAACACGTCTTATGGCATTCAGGAACTCTTTATGATTATGGTGACTTCAACGAGGTCGGGCAAGCAAGACGCAGCGCTGGGAGTGGATTTAGAAGGCAAGAAGGTCAAGGGTGAGGATTTGGAGGTCTTACGTGCACTATCTGAAGGCGCTCCTGACGAGAACACGAATGGTGAGAAACGCAGACAAGTGTGGGCGATCACTGAAGTCTACATAATCTATAGGTACTAATCGTCAGGCGCATGCTACCGAAGGTTGTTCGAGCCCTGGCCTAAGGTTGAACAAGGGAGGCAAAAACGTGGCAAAGCGCAGACGCGTTAACCAGAGAGACGCCCAGCCCAGTAGGCTGACGCGATCTCGAACGAAGACGAGTACGCAGCAGCTTGAGTCACTGACTCAGACTGGCGATTCTTTTCTTGAGGCTTTGAAAAAAAAGCGCCCGGAGTTGAAACACCTGAAATTCAATAAAGTCAAGCAAGGTCAACCGGAATCAAGCACAACAACATTAGCGAGTGTTCCAACGAGTTCCAAGGCAATAGACTCCTCCAGCCAGCCTCGTACGACCGAGAAACTTCCTTTTATACATGACAAGCCGGAGCTCAATACAATCGGACGAACTCAGCTGGATCGGACAAATAGAGTCAAGGAATCTCATACGGTAGATTACAATGTGGAGACGAGCCACCTCAGCTCAATTGGGGCAGCCGCTGCTGCGGGGGATCCACAGATAACGACGATCCCAGGCGAGCAGGAACAGCTCACTGATGGCGAAGTGATTTCTGAAGGTTGTGGATCCACGAATCTTGGTTCGAAAGTCCATCCAAACGCAGAAAACAAGGAAGCTACAGGGAATACCATGGCCGAATCTAGTTGCGTTTCACGGAGCAGCATCATCACCAGACTGACGAGATCCCAAGTGAAGAAGAGCTCAGGACAGACTGAACCTCCAAATCAATCTGGCAATATGGCCGTTGAGGTTCCGAAAAAAAGTACGGTTTTGAAACGTCTTAAATTTCAGAAAAACAAGAAGGACCAGCCGAAACCAATCGTGGCGGCGGCGACCGAAGTTTCAATGGGATCTAACGCAGTAGACTCGAGTCAGCCTAATACAACAGAGGCCTTTCCATTCACGCAACCAGACACAAATCTTCCAGAGCCCGATGACACTCGACAGACTCAACCAGAGACTACTGTACTGATAGAAAGACCCATGGATTCCGTCGCTGTTGACTCCAATGTGGAGACATGTCAGCTCACTCCAACCGAGGCTGCTCCGACCAATACGGTGGATCTCGAGGCAGATACAAATTCATTTCTCCAATCAGTGGGGAAACGCAAAAGAAAGAAGCCGCCGGTAGAACAGACAGCAGCGAGCGGGGATTTGCCAGTGGATGAGATCCTTCAAGAGGCGGAGACACCTCGTAAAAGGACCCGCCGAAAGAAGATGGAACAGAACGATGAGAGCGCGAAGCTGGTCCAAGAGGTCAAGTCGAGGGCTGTGAAAGCGCCGAAGGAGCCGAAACCCAAGTCAATAAAAGAAGTGAAAAGTCTCGGTACACCCAAGGTGAAGCGAGTCAAGTCGATGCGAATCAATCTGCGTTCCATTCTTGCGAAGAAAAGTGAGTTAGCAAGTCCGTTGGCAACGTCATTGAGTGACTGATTTCTTTTAGACCGACCAACGAAGGGTGAACCTCAGTGGATGCTACCAAAGTCACAAATATGTGATTTGCCTGATTATACGCTGGCAACAATTCCTGTCGAACGTTCCAATTTTCAGCCTTCCATATGGTGTAATGTGAGTGCTTTCTTCTTTGAACGTGACTTAATCCTCATTGTGTTTCCAGAGTAAAGACGAACTTGTTTCCGCTCTGCCTGAGCTTGGAATGACCATGAATGGTATCGCCTGGTTAATGTCAACAACGCCAGTGATCTTTCTCGAAGATCCATCGAGTGAGATGGGTGTATCTACATTGATGGATGACGGACTCTCCTTTGAGTTGACGACGTAAGCTTTTTGTTTCAGACCTTTCTTTCCGCGTGCTCATGTCAGCCCATTCAGGACTCGAGATTTTGTATGTCTATCGACAGATCTTACTCCTCCAACCGAGCCAATCGTCAACAATTCTGCAATCAGGGCCTTGGATAACGTTACCACCCGCGGAGAAACCTCCGGTTGTCCTGGTGATGCACAAGTTTTCAATGGGGCCTCAAGTGAACCGCAGAATGATTCTGCCTTTCACAGTTTGTCGCATGGAAGCTCGTCCACTCGAAATGAACCGACTAACGAGGATCTTACGAGAACGGTTATTGAAAGCGAAAGTCCAGCGTGTCCTCCGCCCAAGAGGCCGCCACCCGTCTTGCCCAACAGGGTGCCAACCGACGTTCCTTATGCATATTCCTCGCAGGTAATCTACCAACCAAAAGAGCATTATCGCTTTAAACCTAGCAAAACAGAACGTAAGCTGGACAAGTTGTCTTTTCCAAAACAAAGCTAAGGCTATATTGCTAGACACGTTCACGAACACGTATCGTAAATCGCCGCCTCATGGTTTTCAAAACAAGAAACCAATTCCTCCCGTTCAGAACTTTCTTCAAATTTATCAGCCACCTCAGTTTACCACTTCATCTCGGGCAATTCCATCGACGGTCAATCCGTCACCGTGTTACAGTTCGTCGTGGCCTAATGCTTCTGGATACCCTTATTCCCCCAGTGCACCGGTCTTGCCGTCTCTTTCTGACACTTCTCTTCGAAATATAAATCTACGTTCCAGATATCCTTCTAATCCGTCATATACCCCTTATGGCCTGCAACCGGTTCCTTGGGCAGCCCGTCATCCGAATGGGTATCCACTTCCTCCCACGTGCTATTGCAATACATTCCGTTATGGCTCTGGTTATGATGATGGAGTATATCACAATTCGGGCTGTTCCGCAGCATGGGCCGGGTGGAATTCTACTCAGGTGAACGGGTATACTAGAGCTACGATGGATGGTGGACGCATGGATCTCAATCAGGGAATGATGTACGATTCAATGGTCATGCCCCGTCCAAGTCACAATGCAGATCACGGTGAAGAACCGGGATATGGAGAAGCGATTCACTCGTCTGCGGCAATCCAGCCGTCACCCAGACCCGTCGACATTGATGAAAAAACGACGTCGAGAGGCGAAACGTCGTCTATCCCGCCATCCAATCATCGTCCCGCGTTTCCTAGTCCCTCACAACAAAAAATCAAGAGTGCCGCATATCCGAACGCTCGGCCACTTCCATCGGTGCCCTCGGCCCTGCCTCACCGTATCATCAACATTCCTCCGGGGCCGACTTCGACATCTACATCAACCTCGGGTTTAGCGCCCATCCCAGCGCCAGTACCAACTACAACTACAACTACCAACCCCGGACCCGATCCTCGGCATGACGAGAACGAGGGCTCCCCAGATGCCCGGGCTGCGGCCCCGCGTATCCCGGTTCCACCTCACCCCAATGTCAACATTCCTCCGGGGCCAACATCTGCATCTGCATCTACATCGACCTCGGGTTTAGCGCCCATCCCAGCGGCACCACCACCAATTACCTCTACTGACACCGACCCCGGTTCCGGTCCCGGTCCTCGGCACGACGAGAACGCCGCCCTCCCGTGCAAGATCCCGCCGGAAGTGGCGGCTCTGTGCGACGCGTACGTGTCGTGCACGCCGATCACTGCGATTGCCTCGCGGGCGTTTTTGGAACGGAGGTGGGGCGTGGGTGTGCCCGCGGCGTGTGGGTATGTGTATCTTGGTCTTTTTGCTGTCGATGTGGTGCAGGTGCGTGTGTCCCGTTTTCTGTCTTTTTTTGTGTGGGTTTGGGGGTTGTGGATTGGTGCTGATGTGTGTTTGTTTCTGTGTTATAGGAACGATGTGGGGAGGTGTGTGAGCGGGAGAGAGAGACGGAGAAGAAG
>JAGGAS010009441.1:9754-25988 GCA_017657355.1 Termitomyces sp. K1Ac | reverse complement strand
GGCCCGGGATAGCTAGCAAGAATACTGCACTAGCAGGTGCCAGTATTCTGACACAGGAGTTTGATTTATTGGATTCTCTCCTTGCTTATTGTGTGAGTTGTTATACCAACACCATGGGTGGGTTTGAGGTCAGGGGAGGTGAACAAGTCACAAGTGGCGGCAGTGGTTGAACTTTCCCAGTCATGTCACGTGGACGTGCAGAAAGGAACGCGTTCAAAAGTTTGGCCAATTGCAACTTGCTTCGTCTCGACCATGGGGAACAGCGAAAAACTACAACATACAGAACCCAATGCTGCTCTCATTACTCCCTCAGCCTCCCCTCCTCATTCCCGCCTCGATTTTGCTCAACCCCACCGCATACCAGACCAGCCTTCACCTACAAAACGACCGCGTCTCTCATCGGCTCCTCGTCAAGTCCAGCAACGTGCCTCTTCGTCTTCTACTCCAACGGATACTATAAACTTCCACACGGCTCGGGAAGAATCTGCGATGCGTTTGCTTGATGTTTGGGCCGGCCTTGCGGAGCGGCATTCACGACCTTTGGATGAGGACGATATCATTGATATCACGACAGGTAAGGTAGTCAAGGATAGAGGAGTCTTGCGATGCTCTCAAACCTTCACTGTTGGAGCGTTTGCAGACCCAACTCCAGAAGATGCAGAGGATGAGCTAGAGGATGATGATGAAGAGGATGATATTGATGAGCTGGACACCTTGACAAATCCACCGATGCGTGACATAGACGCGCCACCACTGGCGGACATCGACGCGCGAGATGCCCAGGATCTTAAGGAATTTCTGGAGGCCGAGCAGAAGAGACGGGAAATTTACGGAAGCGAAGCGGATGAAACTGAGGGCTCGATTTACGAAAGTCAGTTTGAAGAGGCTCCTGGGGAAGAATCAGACCGTGATGCATCTCAAGAGGGTCCGGAGGAAGACCAAACATCTGATCGGTCTACCGAACCAATCTATGTCGATTCTGGATCTGAAGACGAACTTGGTGGATGGGATTTGAACGAGGGAAGCGTCATATATCGTCTACCCAAAAAGGAAGACAGCGACAGCGAAGTCGAGGTCCTAGACAAAACAACGCAGTCGAACCAGTTGTCACCTGAGTTCTCACTTCCTCCATGGATAAGTCCGGAACCTGTGCGAAGGATGGATGGTGTAAAGAAATCTAATTCTTCTAACCAACTCCAACTGCAGACCCCTCCCTTGTCACATTCATCAGATCCTTCTGCTACTCCCGACGACTTCTCGATCCAGCCCCCACCTACCTCACCACCCCGATCCTCTTCACCAATCAGCCAATACGACTCGTCACCTATAAAACCCCGGCCGGCTGCGAAAAAACCTGTTTATGGAAGAAAGCAGACCATTCCATCACAAGCGCAACCTAAGCATCCATCACCCCCTATCCCTCGTTTGAACCTCACGAAAGTGTCCGCGGAACCTCCAGTCAAATCGATCCATGGACCCCAGGGTCCTTCTACCCAGTCAAGATCTCATTCTCCTGACTCTCGGTCTACAAAAACGAAAAAACAGCCAAAGTCGATGTCTGTACCTCGGACCGACGATGCAAGACTTAAACGCCCGGCCTCCAACGTTGAGGCGGTGATCCGTCGACGGACACCACGTGAAGGACCGTCACGACAAAGGAATGAGACGCCTATCGAGCGGAAGCCGCGTGCTACCGCGAAAGCTAAGGGAAAACAAAAGGCAGCTTCTCCTGACCAAAGCGCCGAATCACTAGAAGAGAACCTGCCTCGACAATCCTCTCCCCTTCTCTCAAAATCAGGCTCATCTCGCAGCGGATCTCGACAAGCCTCTGTTCCAAATACTACGACTACTACATCAGCCTCACGAGTTGATAAGCCATCACCTGATGACGTCCGCTCGCCCTCTAAGAAACCAATATCTATTCCGCTGGCGACACAACCGGGGCCTACACCGGGAAAGAAACGGAAGAGGATTGTGTCGTCAGTTGAGACGGTGGAAGAGACTCGAGCGCCATCTCCCGAACCTACAACCGAGGTTATTCGGAGAAAGTCTTCCACAACTCGATCGAGGCATCGATCTAGTGATGCTTCTGACACACTTGAGATCCCTGGAGGTACGCCTTGATGACATCTATTTAATACGAATTCTTAACTTATAAAATCATTATTCTCGCAGAACCTAGTTCAAGTAGGGATAAGCGTAAGCATAATTCCCAGCGACGATCTCACTCGATTGACACTGAGTCTGAAGACGCCTCACAAGACGAAGAGGTTGAGCAAGGCCAACGGCACTCGAGCCGTGCGTCTTCGCATTTCAATGCACCGTATTACCCATACCCACCACCGTTATACCCACCTCATCACCCACCCAATCAACAACAACCAATGTATGCCCCACTGCAAGATCCCCGCGCCCAATATATCTTCACCCATGCCATGCAGCAAATTCTCTCCCTTGGAAGCGGCATGTGGGGTCCCCCTCCTCCCCCTGCTCGTTCTTCGATACCTTTCACACCGACGCATCACCGGCGGCGCCGCGGAGATCCTCCTCCCCCGCCAGCCATGTATTCCACGCCCATGCACCATCCACACCCACACCCGTATTCCTATGATCCAATGTTGTCGAATGCTACGCTGCCGCCTGATTCGCCCGAGGTGCCCTCATCACCTGGTCTGAGCGCCAGTGGTAGACAGGGTAGACAGCGCAAGAAGTCGTTGGTAAAACGGAGCCATTCTAGAGGGAGAAAGGTCTCGTTCAGAGAGGAAGATAGCGATATTGATGCGTTGAGTGGTCCAGATGTGTACAGCGAAGGAGCTGGATCACCTAGTAGGCGTGCGAGTAGCTCTGGGTACAGAGGGCATGAGTCTGAGCCAGAGACTAGGAAGAAAGGGAAGGGTAAGGCGCGCGATGAGCTTTTGATGTCCGAGTCAGAAGCAGAGTCCGAGCCTGCATCTAAACCTCGTATTCCGACACGAGGACGTCCACCGATGAGGCATCAGACGCCGGGTCCTAGTTCCCGTGAACAGGGCTCAGCACGTCGGAGAGCATCCTCAAAGCCGAAGTTTCGTGTTTAGGGTTCTGTACTGCCATGGTACAGATCTGTTGTCTTTTTGTACATTGTTTACTTTCATTCATGTCATTTTTTCATGATGAGTTTGGAAGATAATAGGGAAGTTCAGCATGGACGAATCCGTGAATTCAGAACGACGGATTCAGCTGAGATTTGATTCTCATTTGTACGTATGTAGTCGCAGAAATCATTCCCTCCCAATCATTCCTGTCCAATCGAACTTGTCGTATGTCTTCTTAAACCAAAATATCCTGTCCTTGTTGGCCCTGAAATCAATTCGTTTTGGCCTTCTCCAGCGCCTTGGCTCTAACTCGAGGACACCACCTATGATCTCGCCAGCAAAGTAACTAGTTCGAAGTGGTAAGTAATCTTCGGACATGAGAACACAAACCTTACCTTGGGAAATCACCGCCACCTTTTTCACCTTCTTCTAACATCTCCCCGTCAGCTGTGTCAGTTCCTTCAATGACATGCCCATATCCTTTCTCGCCCTTGTAATCAAATTGAACCATGAAGTAAGGTAGGTTCGGAACCATCGCCCGCCTGAAGCCACCTGGACGTGCAGAGAAGTCAATGAGCTTTTTGTGTTGAGACCATTCTGCTTCGGATGTGAGGATGGATTCCTGGATAAAAGAATAAGAATGGCTATTGAGACGAAGGAAGGCGTCACCAACTTTGAAATAACCGGGAATGAGCTCAAACTGTTCCCAAGGTAAAGGTACACATTCGATTACGGTATGTTTTTGCCACTTCAGACTGATGACTGTTTCATAAAATACTACTCCTTTATCTTCTTCGGCGAACTTGCGCATAAGGCATTTCATGAAGTTCTGATGACAGAAAATTGAGTTCACGTGTCACGCAAAATTCACAAGGAGAATCACCCGAACTTCATCCCATACATCGTCATCAGCTTCAAGCATGGTGAGATGGTGCTGTATTGGAACAATAAGGCAGTGGCCTTCAACAAGTTCGTCGGTTAGAGTGCAGGAGAGATATGCACGAGTTCCCATCGCGACAACGGGAGCCTTTGGAAATGAATCATCTTCGCCGTAGCAGAAGTTACATGTCGCAAGAGCTTTCTGAGTTCGCTTATAATCTGAACTGATATCAGTTGAGGTTCTACTTGAGCGAGAAGAACTAACCATGAATTGCAAACTGGCGTTTCATAGCGTCAGTACGCATCTTCTGTCGACTTAGTTTCTCGGCATTGTCGTCAAGATATTCCAAGTCATTCTGGCCAATAAAGATGAGTGAAACAAAAGATAAAAAAATCGACCTATTTTACCTCGAATTTACCATCACCCATGATTGCTCGTGCGAACTGGGCGTCGAGATTCTTCTGGTCTGCCATACCTGCACCAAAGCGCTCCTGCCGGAGCATTTCCCCGAGGGTAGTCGCATCATCATCAGGATTGATTCTGATGACTTCACCAGTTTTCCGGTCATGCGTTTCGAACTTCAAGAACTGAGCTAGAGGGTAGGACAATAAGAAGTCGAATACTCACCTTTTCCTGTTTCTTCCTGCGATTACCAGGATATGTAGCACCATCATCTTTACCGTGACCGACGTCATATAGACGACCTCGTCCATCGAGCGTTGGTAGCACTTCTGTCTTAGTCCGCACGCCGGACCCCCCACTCTCCATGCCGTTTGCTCTTCGTAACTCAGTCTCGTATTCCTCCTCAAGTTTAGCTGCATCTGGTGCGTCCATGAGTTTCGCTCGAAGTACTTTGGCTTGCAGTTTGTTCAGAGAAGATGGAGACAAGGCGCGTTTTTGTGGAGCAACTGGTGGTGGTGTCATGACTGAGGGAATAGGTGTATGTGACTGGGCAAGCGGTGATCCCACTCCAGAAGGTAATCGAAGGGAGTCGAGTCGCCGGTTCACTGGAGGACGAGTGTCTAAAACTGGAGACGGTGTTGATGGAGTGCTGTCATTATAAGCACCAGGGCGTCGAAAGGATGAGCTGCGACTTGAACCGCCACTTCCACCGACATCTGTAAACATCAAACGTTTTTCGCCCATTTCAGATTCTCTAGGAAGTCGTCTTTCAAATACACGACCTCTCTCTGCCCGTTTTCCTTCTCGCTCGTCAAGTATACGTCTCTCTTCCTTGGCTTCCTCAAAGGCTTGAAGGGAACCGAAACGTTCGACTGCGAGAGTTTCAACGTCGACACCCTCTTCTTCGGCCGCTTCATAGACACGCTTCAATCGCATCATACGCCATTGAGAACCTGGGCCGCCTGGCGTGTTGGGCTTCGGAGGTGGAGGAGGTGCATCGAAGTCAATAGAGTTCAAATCCTTGTTGATCTCTCTGGAGCTCGTCGTTGGCTGCGATACATTCAGTCAGTCAAGAAAATGCAAGACAGGCGAGTAGATACTTTGTCAGGATCTGGTCGCTCAGGCCGCTTCTTCTTAATATCTGTGCCGAGACTAGAGAAGAAATCTACACCACCTCCTATAGTTCGTTGTCCTCCCGATGGTTCTCCATAGCCATCTGTCATGGAGACATCGTCCGTTTCAACCCTCTGTTGGTCTCCAGCGGGTAGAGTCGGGACAGTTGGAGGAAGTAGCATCCACTCATCCCGTCGGAGAAGTGTTTCTGGACTGGAATTAGAAGGTAGTTTGGGATCTGAAGGCCCAACAATGGCCGATGAAGTTAGTTTCAAGCTCTTGGCGGTTGGAATATCGGCAGCGAGTACCTAAGAACATGGTTAAGCCAAATGACGAGGGCTCGGTCAGTCACTGACCTTCTCACCATCCATGTCAATATTCTTTTCTACCCACATATCATCGTCGTCGGGGTCGTCATCGACAATATGGACATTATGGCCTTCATCAGACTTGTCCTTTTTCTTGTGTTTGTGACCATAGTCGTCATTCTTTCTTCGTTTCTTGCTCTTTCTTTCCGGATCGCGTTCACGGGAGCGCTCGCGCTCGCGCCTGGAGGAATGTTTGGATTTCACCAAGTCTGCCATGGGATGAAAGGCTAAAGCCCGTATACAGGGACTGAACTTCTCGTCATATCACGTGATGGAGATCAATATTTTACTGAGCGGGACCGATGACTCTCCTCAGCTTCTCGTCCTCGACGGAATGGAATCCCCTGATCCTGCAAACATCCGCATAATCACCACACTTGGACATGTAGATCATGGCAAAACTACCTTGATGGATACTTTACTGGCAGCCAACAATATTATCTCTGCCAGAATGGCTGGAAAGATGAGGTATCTCGATAGTCGCGAGGACGAGCAGGAAAGAGGTATTACTATGGAGAGTAGTGCTGTATCTCTTAAATTCCAGGTCTTGGGACGCGAGGTACGTAAACTTCTCGTACTTTGTTCTTCAGATTCAATGACAAAACCAGATCAGAAATCGCCTAATACCTACATCATTAACATGATTGACACTCCAGGACACGTAGATTTCTCGAGCGAGGTATCTACTGCGTCAAGATTATGTGATGGTGCACTAGTTCTGGTAGATGTTGTGGAGGGTGTTTGCACCCAGGTGCGTCTCAACAGGAAAGATATACACCTCATGACTTATTTGAATAGACCATCGCTGTTCTGAGACAAGCCTGGCAAGACCGATTACGGCCCATACTTGTGATCAACAAATTTGATCGTCTCATTACAGAGCTTAAACTAGCTCCAGTCGAAGCCCAACACCACCTTACGCGTCTCATTGAACAGGTCAATGCGGTAATGGGCAGCTTTTTCGCCAGTGAAAGAATGGAGGACGACCTTCGGTGGAGAGAAGAGCGTGAAAAACGGCTTGCGGCGAAGAAAGACCAATTAGCCGACGAGGCTGACGCGACTGTCAACGAAACAGATGAGTTCCAAGAGAAGGACGACGAAGACATATACTTCGCGCCGGAGCGTGGCAATGTAATTTTCGCTTCGGCCATCGATGGATGGGGGTTCCGGATTGGAAAATTCGCTCAGCTTTATGCAACAAAACTCAAGATTAAAGAGACCAACCTTCGACGTGTACTCTGGGGTGATTACTTTCTCGATCCGAAGACGAAGAAAGTGATCAGTTATAAGCACCTTCGAGGACGCCCTCTTAAATCTCTCTTTGTACAGTTCATCTTGGAAAATATTTGGGCAGTGTACGATGCAGTAGTTTTGAACCCGTTCGTCGTTTTAATCGTCTTCCAAGTTGAGACTGACTACTCAACTTCAGAAACCAAGAGAAGGTAGTAAAGATTGTCACTGCCCTCAACCTTAAGATACTTCCTCGTGATCTCAAGTCCAAAGACACTCGCAATCTTTTGTTCCTTGTCTTCTCCCAATGGCTCTCATTATCTACATGCGTTACACAGTCCGTTATCGACGTCGTCCCAGCTCCTTCCCTCGCTCAGAGAACAAGAATTCCCAAAATACTTTACCCTGATCTCTACGACGCCACTATCGAGCCCAAGAATAAGCTTGAGAAGGATCTTTTCTCCTCCAACTCTGCCCCGCACGCATGTGTGACAGCGTACGTAAGCAAGATGTTTGCGGTCGCTGCCAAGGACCTTCCAGAGAACAAAAAGAAACCCATAACGGCCGAGGAGATGAGGGCCAGAGCGCGTGAAACGAGAGAGGCGAGAGCGGCTGCAGTTGCCAGAAACGCAGGACAAACAGAAGAACAAATACCGACACCCACTGCTATCCCTTATACACCACCGCCACCGCCATCAGAAAATGAACCTGCCAAAGAGGAACCTGTTGAAGGCGTGGAAGTGGTCTTAGGATTCGCCCGCCTTTATTCTGGGACTCTGAGGACAGGTACGATGGTGTATGGCCTGCTCCCGAAATATAATGCCGCTCTGGAACCCACACATCCTACCAATGCGAAGAATCTGGTCACGGCAACGGTTGAAGGCCTTTATATAATGATGGGACGAGAACTTGTATCGGTTGATTTCGTACGCGCAGGAAACATTTTCGCTGTGAAAGGTCTCGAGGGTAAAGTATGGCGAAATGCGACACTTTGTGCTCCATGTGAAGGCGGAATTAGTGAGTCGCCGAGTGATGATATTTCATGTCTCATTAATCTCGGGGGTGTGAATCGTGCTGTGAGTGTCGTCGTCTTGTTACTTGTGGTATTACTGAGAAGTCCGTGACAGGCATCACCGATTGTGCGTGTTGCCTTGGAGCCACACATGCCAGCCGATATGCCGAAGCTTGTCAACGGTCTGAAGCTACTCAGCCAGGCAGATCCATGTGTTGAGACGTTTCAACAACAAACTGGCGAACATGTAATCTTGACTGCTGGTGAGCTCCATTTGGAGGCAAGTGTCGGCGGTTTGGAGGTTCATTTGCCACTCCTGATCCTTCTCCTTTGATAGCGTTGTTTAAAGGATCTCAGGGAGAGGTTTGCACGTGTCGACATTCAAGCCTCGAAACCGATAGTTCCATTCCGTGAGACTGCAACTAAAGCATCAGGTATGTACATAAGTCAATTATTTCAATTTGAACTGCCTCTAATAGTGTACGTAGACATGGCACCGACGAAGACACCAAATGCGCTTCGTGGCACAATTCATGGGTCTAGTTCTTCAAAGATTGTCAAATTCACGCTCCGTGCTAGTCCCCTTCCCCAACCCATATTGGACTTTGTTTTGCAAAATATCAGCATCCTCAAGAAACTTCAACACGACCGCCGTTCAAAAGACGCTACAGAAGCTCAGGGTAAGGAATCGGAAGAGGATCAAGAGATCGATAATTACGGGGATGTGGTACGAAAGCCAAGCGTCGGACCTGAGCAGTTCTGGGAAGCGTTACAGAAAGTTTGCGAAAAGATAGGGGGAGAGTGGGCTGATGTCACCGAAAGGATCTGGGCCTTTGGGCCACAAAAAGCTGGTGGATGCCTTCTTATCGACAATAGGAAATCTGGAATCACATTATCGTAAGTGTTTCTATATTTATTTGTCAGCCCAGGTATCTCACTCGTGATAAAGATTAAAACGTCGCCTCGAACGCATCAAAACAGAGGACAACGAAGGGGAAGTTACAGAGAAGGGTGCCCGAGATTTCGATGCACAGATTGAGACTGGCTTCCAGCTTGCATCTTTTCAGGGCCCATTGTGCGCAGAGCCTGTTGAGGGTATAGCATATTTCGTCGAAAGCGTGGAAATAGACCAGGGAAGCTTGGAAAAAGAGATAGGTCTGTGAGATTTGTTTTATTATGGGGGACATCTGACAGACTTGATCATGGAATAGAACAAAATCGAATGGCGCAGGTGGCTGGTTCTGTAATATCCGCCGTCAGAGATGCATGTCGGAATGGTCTTCTAGATTGGTCACCGCGTCTCATGCTTGCGATGTATACGTGCGATATCCAAGCATCAAGTAAGATAATTATAGTCATTTTAGCTGTCACAAGCATGACATACTGATCCACACTTCCCATAGCCGATGTGTTGGGCAAAGTCTATGCAGTCGTTGCCAAACGACGAGGTCGCATAGTAGCTGAGGAAATGAAGGAGGGTACAACTTTTTTCAACGTCACCGCTCTCCTTCCAGTCGTAGAGAGTTTTGGTTTCGCTGATGGTACGTCTTTTCCTCGTTTTTTTTGGTGACGACAGATGTTTTTTTGACTCAGATATCCGGAAACGGACCTCTGGTGCTGCGAGTCCCCAGCTAGTATTCAGCGGGTAAGCAATGACCCCCATCACGGCATGGAAGTCGGCTGACTTGTCTGAATCACAGGTATGAGATATTGGATCAGGATCCATTCTGGGTACCGACGACAGAGGAGGAGTTGGAAGATCTTGGAGAAAAGGCCGATCGATCTAACATTGCAAAGGGATATATGGACGCTGTTCGGGAGCGTAAGGGGTTATTTGTCGACCGAAAGATTGTCGAATTCGCGGAGAAGCAAAGAACCTTGAAACGGTAGGACATTTGTACTGCCTCCAAGGAGACCAAGTGGGCATAGAAAGATTAAATTGATTCGTCTTTTATCGTCCGCAAAACTTCATTTCCTCATGGCCGCGGAACCGAAAGCCGTGGTCTCCGATAAGATCAGCGCTTCTCTATCACCGACACGTTGTTGACAATGTTTCGAACTCTGGGGACTTCATTGTCCCAAACCTAGTTTGCTTGTCGCTCAGGACAGCTGCTGGATGACTGAGTGTTGTTACTTGCGCCTTATATATATTTCTTTGTCTTCCGGTTTCACGATCGTCCAGGCAGGTTGATTTTTAGTAAGTGTATGATCATAATTGATAGACGTAAGTATTATGGATGAAAATAGATGACGTGGAGAAAAATTTCTTCGAGTGCGAGAAAATTCAACGCATTGAGCTCAAGTTACATGGGGACACGACACACTTGCGACACGCAAAGGACTGCTTGCGCCATGTTGAGCCTTTTAAAGTAGAGTCTTTATAGTCCTGAAGGGATGGGTCATGTGATCAACAATGATAGCGTCTGGGCGTTGAGTCCGAGTCCGAGTGTCTTGTCCTCCCCTGTTCCGTTGCGCTCTTCTCCCGTTTGCCGACCATTTGGCCATCATGGCCACCATGGCCACACCAATATACACCAATTCTCTCTTCGATGCTCAGGCGAACCATGCAACGACGTCTCAGCCGACTCAACAACAGGAAGAAACCTTGGAGAACGAACAGTTTTCTACTCTCTTTTGTCGCGCACTTTACGACTACGAGGCCCACAGTGAATCATCGCTTTCGTTTAGTAGAGGTGATATCATCGAAGTTTTAACGCAGGAACCATCGGGCTGGTGGGATGGGTTGCTTGGAGATGAGCGTGGCTGGTTCCCATCCAACTATGTCGAACTCATTACAGACGAAGAAGCAGAACAGGCTTTTCTTGCGGCTGAATCATCTGGTACAGAATCCTCGATGTCACATACATTGGCCGACTCTTCAATGGTCGACATGTCCCATGCTATGATGCGTGGACAAGCAGCAGATGAGTGGTTGGAGAATGAGAACCTGCCGTCTTCAAGACATGATGCAGCTTCTGTAAACGGGTCTGTGGATACATCTCAGACTGATGATTATTGGATGCCGGAG
Organism: Termitomyces sp. K1Ac; assembly: GCA_017657355.1. Taxonomy (NCBI): domain Eukaryota; kingdom Fungi; phylum Basidiomycota; class Agaricomycetes; order Agaricales; family Lyophyllaceae; genus Termitomyces; species Termitomyces sp. K1Ac. The sequence goes on along the minus strand of JAGGAS010009441.1, from coordinate 14,884 downwards.
GTTGGCCCTAACGGACAGGTATGTGTCCACCATCTGCGGGTCCGTCTTGTCTTGAACAATATGAAGATACTATATTATGTGAATACCCAAACTGGACAACGTTCTCGTGAGGCTCCGGAACTGGATGACGAGATCTCGGATACCGATCTCGCGGGTTTAACATCGCAATCATCATCGCGGTCAGGGACCAGTGCCGGCCTGGTTTTTGGGCTCAACGGGTTGTCTGAGTTCGATAGTAACATCCAAGATATTGCTGGATTTGGTATTCCACGTCGAACGGGTACGCCTGAACCATGGGTAAGAAAGTTACATGACGATGGGAGATCATTCTACTTTTACAACAAGGTGAATGGTCAGGTTTCTCAAACGCGACCCGAGGCTCTACAGAGCACGTCCCCAGGGGCTTCATCTCCGCTGCCTCAGCATACGTCAACCAACGACAGCAACCGTCTCAGCGTATACTCCGATGACTCTGATATACACCCTCGTGAACCCTTATCTCGCAGATCGACTACTAATGGACACTCTACCAAACTATCCTCGGAACCGCTAGCTAGGGCGGCCGTCAAGAAGAGAGTTCTTCCTGACTCCACCACAGCTGAGCGCTTAGCTCAGGCCCTCCAGCAACGCATTGCTCCTCCACACCATGACCGCACTACAGAAATAAATGATCTCACTTCTGCTGCCAATTCAGCCATTGATGCTGTTATTAATAATATCCAGATGAATGGTATGGCACGGAGAGCCGAAGAGGATCGCAAAATGAACGACTTGATATATAATGTCGTACTAATGGTTCGCAATCTTTTATACACTCTCGCCACACCAACCCTCCAAATACCTCCGAACGTCCTCCCCAGGGAGGTCAGAAATATACCACTGCCGCCTCAGTCTCCTCTTAAGCCAGTACAACGAAAAGTGACAGCAACACTGTCTCGTCTAGTTCTTTCGGCGCGTGCTCTTCGCTATGATTCCGGTCTAGTGTTAGCAGATACTTTAAGCCGAATCGAAGTCGATGCAGAGGGCCTCAAAAAGGATGTAGCGGCGTTCATCCTCCAGGTTCATCGGCTGGAACATAGCTCTGAACTCCCTGGCCTTGAACGTTCTAAACGTGTACATGGTGTCTTCAGCACAGAGAATATAGGTCTGGGGCTTGTCGGCGCAGGAGCAGCTGGACGGTGGAAAGGTTTTGGATGGCTGCGTCTGGACGACGATCAAGTATCATCGCGGAGAGTCTTGGGACCTGAGGTCATATCAGAACTCAGGCAGTATTCAACTAATTTGAATACACAATTTCAAGATCTTCTGCCCGTTTTGCAAACATCGGGCCAGAAGTCAGGTAAACTCTGAGTTTTGTGTGTCATTTGTAGCTTGATCCTGATATTTCCGTAGTCGAGGAGGTCCGTCTCTATGGCAGAGCACTTGTGTCACAAATTGCCTCTTTGCTTACTTGTGTATCAAACATCCATGTCGCTCGGCATGTTGATATCGACGGAATCCAACAAGACGACAGTTCGCCCAGCCCTTACAACCAAACGGTCAAGACAGCTCGACAACTCGTCCGGACGCTAGAGGCAGTGGTTCAAGCAGTGTATAACGATACTGCAGTTTTCATCTTTACACTACAGTCAGTGCGGGATTCAAAACTTTCGCAATATCGTCAAGAAAGGAGATATGCCTGGGACCATCTAGACGCCCTTTCCTCTTCACTGGTTGCCAACATCTCTGACTTACTTTCTACACTTGATGCTATTCTTTCCTTGGGCCATGAACAAGCTGAAATGTCTTCCGGAGACTACAACGGCTCCATAGAGTGGCGAATGTCTCGAGTGAGCATTGGTCTTGCAAATTTGGACAACAGTGCCCCCGATACGTTGGTCAGTATGGAAATGGCCTTTGTACATTCACCTGCGAAACCGATAAAGACTCTGGATCCCTACCCAATATACACACATCCCCATGCAAATAATGATGTCAGTCACAATCTGCATTCCACGTCCCTCGAATACTCTGCAACGAACACACTAATTCCTGATGACGACCAAGAGCTACGAGATACCAATGGGAACCTGAAGTTCGATAAAGAGGGTAAGTTTTGTTGTTCTGGGCGCCGAGTATACAAGCAAAATCGCCGCCGACCTCAAGCCATGGTATCTTCGTCCGAATTATAATCCTGAGGATATCTTGATCGACACCGATAACACCGTGAAGGGTGGGACCCTATCTGCTCTCGTGGAACGCCTGACCGCCCATGATCAAGTTGGTATGTTTCTGCTTATATTATCTGCATCGATTTCACTCTCACGGTTCTGCTGTGTAGACCCTACCTTTAATCAGGCGTTTCTAATGACATTCAAATCGTTCATGACCGTCAATGAACTTTTTGATCTGCTCGTTGCGAGATTTAGAATAGAGCCACCGCCTGAGTTGAAACCTGAAGAACTACAGGAATGGGAAAAGCAGAAGAAGCAACTCACGCAGATACGGTATGTTGTGTTGCTCTTATCTCCAGTCTGGTGGATAATAACAACGACGCACCTAGCGTTATCAACACGTTTGTTACAATGTTGAAGGATGACGATGTATTGGAGAAGGAGGACTTCCATATACTTGAACGTATAAAAGCGTTTGTATCGTCTAATGAAGTCTCGCAATTTGGTGCTGCAAAGCAAGTGTTGGTGTACATTGACCGTGCGGTAGGTTTAATTCACCTGTTTGATTCCTTAAGATTGTTCTTACGCCACGTATAGATCAGACATGATAACAATGCACTCAAGGCAATGCCACAGAGCACACCACCTCCATCCATATTTCCGAAGACGACCAAAAAGCTCAAGCTCGCAGACATCGATCCACTCGAACTGGCACGACAACTTACCATCATGGAAAGTAACCTGTATCAGAAAATCAAACCTATGGAGTGCTTGCAGCGAGCTCGCGAGCAGAAGACAGAGAATATCGATAACATCGCCACTGTCATACAAATGAGCAATCGGGTTAGTATGCTGTCCTAGAGTCAAGATATCCAGATTGATGTTATTACCTCCAGATTGCAGACTGGGTAGCAGATTGTGTACTCAGCAAAGAAGATTCTCGTAAACGAGCTTCCACAGTTAAACATCTGATCAGCGTCGCTGACGTGAGTTTATTCGGACTCATCAGCTTTGATGTTCACCGAATGTGTTATTTAGCGTTGTCGAACCCTCAACAATTTCTCCTCCATGATTGCTATCACCTCAGGGCTTAATACACCGCCAATCCGCCGGCTCAAACGTACCTGGGAGCAGGTGAACCAACGAAGCATGGCGCAATTTACTGCTTGCGAAATGACCATCGACAGCAATAAAAATTTCACAAAGTACCGACAACTTATGGCTTCAGTGACCCCACCCTGTGTTCCTTTCATTGGTGAGCTCGACAGAGGTCATTCTTCTGTTCTCTTTTTGACGCTTGCTGCAGGTGTCTTCCTTTCAACATTACAATTCATCCAAGACGGGAATCCAGACATGCTGCCAGGGGGACTTGTGAACTTTCGCAAACGTCAGAAAGCATCTGAAGTCATCAACGATATCAAGCGTTGGCAGGCTCAGCCGTTCAACTTACAACCCATACCTTCCGTGCAAGGCTTCATTGAGGAGTCGCTGAATCAGTACACTGACAGCAAGGTATCGAGCGAGCAATTCTGGGAGCTAAGTCTCGAGCGCGAACCTAGAGAACGTGAAGATGAAAAGATGGCACGGCTACTCCAGGAGAGCGGCTTCCTATGAGGTCCAAGTCCAATCATGTTTACTGACGATCAATCAACATTCCTGCATCGTGTGTACATACATTTTGGCATTGCTTATGATGTTTTTCTAGGATCAGGATCAATTTGTGTATTATATGTAGGAGGTCACTGTAGGAGTAGACGTAGTGCAACTGAGATTTTCAATTCCAACCACACGGACCATCAGTTACTTGTCCTGGTTTCTCAGGTAAAGCCAACTGATCGTTGTGCCGGCGAGTTCTTCTATTAGAGTCGCACCTACATTATATCCGTCTGGTGGGGTTGGCTCGGCTAGATACGCACTCGGTTAGATCAAGCATCCTCACGACGATCTGTTTGATTGCGTAACGTGAGTTGGATCGGATCAAACTCCAAAAAGTTCTTTCTCTATGAAATAATTTACTATACTATTCGGTCGTCACTTCGAGGAATGCACGTCAAGGCCGCAGAGCAGATTGATTACGACACAATGTGGCGCGAAAAGAGAGCTCAAGCAGTCACTGGCGCCTATGGAAACGGACTGAGGTATAGGTGTAGCAGGCGATACTATCGATAGATGGTTACGAGGATGACATATGTGAATTCTTGACCATGCCATCAGAACTGTGATGAGCTGCTACTCAGAGTGCTTGCACTCACAGTCTCCTTGCACACTCGCCTTAACACTGCCTCTTCGGCCAGTATGACCGCTGTAGCCACCTCGAGCTCCAGGCATTCAGACTATCGTCACTCTTTCCTCCCTCAAGCCAGGCAAACAGCAACCTACTTGGTGACCCAAACCCATCAGAGTCAGCAACCTGATATACAACAGCAGGAGGCCCACTCGGAGGACGAGGAGTTCACAACCCTCTTCTGTCGTGCGCTTTACGACTATCAGGCTCAAGACGGATCGGCGATTTCATTCAACCGTGGGGCTATCATCGAAGTTCTGAGCCAGGAACCGTCGGGCTGGTGGGATGGTCTGCTCGGAAATGAGCGCGGCTGGTTTCCGTCCAATTATGTCGAGGTAATAGCAGAGGAGGAGGTGAAACAGGCTTTTCTTGCGGCAGAATCACCTGTTGCAGAGACATCAATGCGACCATTGGCCGACTCTTCCGAGGACATGTCTATAATGCACCAGATAGATCAAGAAGCAAACGAAGAGTGGTTGAAAAATGAAGTACTTGCATCGACCAAAACGACACCTGCTCCAAATAAACCTGTGGAAAACCCTCAGATGAATGAGTATTGGGTGCCAGCAGTTGCTGATGGGCAGGTATGTCCCCAGCAACTTGGTGTATCGTCCAGCATGTCCTAAGAAATCCAAAGATTTTCTATGTGAACACTCGAACAGGACAGCGCTCTCGCGAGCTTTCTCGATACGA
>JAGGAS010009440.1:9569-27710 GCA_017657355.1 Termitomyces sp. K1Ac | reverse complement strand
CCTTGATTTGTCACTATGCCGTAGAACGGAAGGATATGCTCGTGCTCCAAGCCTGCCCAGATATTGATTTCTTGCTCAAAGCGCTGGAACACTTGAGTAAAAGACACTCTTCATCTCGAGAAATCTACCTTTCGGGCTTTGGAATCGGTTGCTCTGATATTTCTCAAAGCCTTCAAAGCAACCTAAGTCATCCCTTGTGAGTATCTTATTCTAAGAGAGAATTAGCGCTCGCTCCACCTTTTTCTGACCGAGCCACAGACCCTGCCATATGTCACTGTATGTTCCTCCGGCAACGGGCAAGTCGCCAATTCGTTTAACTTCGCCGTTCATTAACTTGATACTAGGAGGTATCCCAGTCAATTCATGTAGCTTGATTAGTCCTCTTTGGACCACTTCACGCTGCTGTTCTAGATATCGCTGGCTGTCGCCAGGAAGTGGGGAAGGGGAGTCAGATCGAACGTCTGCAGCTATCAATCGGTCTGCATCAGAATTTTGGCGCACAGCTGCGGAAGGGGAGTCAGATCGAACATCTGCACCCATCAATCGGTGTGTATCGGAATTCTGGCGCACAGCTACCTCCTATATAAACCAATTTGATTCACGTATAGATGAGGTTGGTCAGGATACGCACTATTGCCCCCTGGTGTAATAATTGCTGCCCTCCGAGCATGATTCCTTTCGCAACACCCGGGACATTCGCATCCAATTCGTTAACTTGTGATAGTTCTCCTGCTTTGTTAGCGAAAACCTTTATGAATAGGTCCTTGAGCTCATCGATATCTTTCTTCTGTGTCTCCATCGCCTCGCGTTGGTCTTTATGGAGTAAGATCCCTGTTCTACTCACGGAATCAGACATATTCATGCAATGGACGTACGAAAGCTCACTTCATCTATTTGGAAGCGATAAGGACTAGATGGTAAAGAGGAAATTGTGCTTATATCACACCTGGAAGATCGTTATTTGCTGGTCCAAGTCGTCCTCGCACTTTTCGATAGCTGATTGTATGTCACTACTTTTGACTGCACATAATCATTCAGTGACAGAGATTGTACCTGTCCGTGTTCGACTCACCCAGTTGGACGAGCCAATGATTGCGTGAGATGCCGTTTAGAAGGTCCGCGACTTGCACATCTCCTCCGGCACCGTCCCAATTCCATTAGCAATCGAGCAGGTACCCTTGACTCTTCATAGGCAGTATGCCCTCATACATGAGCTGGACCAACAAGTAAATGGTACGATTATACATTCCAATTGGTGCTCAATCACTCTCACATGTGCCCCGTACAGCTGGTTCGGCGAGTTTGCTCATGCTGCTGTTGCAATACATTAGAAAACGGAGAGAGGACCCAGAAGTGGTATCTACTCATACTCAAGGTGACCCAATTGACACTACAAGAGGCGTTGAACCGAAAGAAGAATCTTCCAAGTCTCCTGAGTCCAACGCTCGTCCTACAGAAGTATGCGATGTGTCTCAAAGATTACCAACACCTTCAGGTTTACCCTCCAAACTCTCCAAACCCGCAGCTACAACGCGAGAAATGCTATCACAGATGGCATGTATAGCCGATGAGTTATTACGCGCGTCGGAGGAAAAGGTCAACGTGGCTCAGGCTGCTTATGATTCTGTACGTTCCACGCGTGCTGTTCTCGATTCGAAATTTATTGTGACGTCTTTGTTGTTAAGGTTGATCGTCATACTCGTTTACTTCAGCAAGCCATCAAAGACCAGGAAGCCCTGATCACTCTTGGTGCTCGACCTGGGCACTTGGAACCTGGAAATTTGTCTGAACTTACAGTGGGTCGCTGGGTGAAGCCTGCCCGTGCCACACTCAGCCCTATAGATGGAGTTGAATTAAATCAGAATTTTGATGATGCTCAAGAAACGGTGGCTGGTGACGATCCCTCGGAAGCGTTCAGGAAGCTACAAATATCAAGTGCGAAGAAGAGTCGTGGGAGAACAAGACAAAAGCCTGACGATGTCAATGACGCGTCGACACCTCCTTTAACCATCACTCTGCCTGCCCAAGTCCAGCCCGATCAGGAAGAGGTATACTGTTATTGCAAGCGGGGTTCATTCGGCGAGGTAGGTTGAGCTATATCAATTTGATGGCTTGCAGAGACTAAAGCTCGATTCAGATGATCGCTTGCGACAACAAAAAATGTGTTATTGAATGGGTGAGATCTTTTCCTTGCTGTCTTCTTTTATTTATCCCGAGTTTTTTGTGCACAGTACCACATATCATGTGTTGGGATAGAGATGGTGCCCCCAGAGGGTATGAAGACTTGGTACTGCCCTAGTTGTAGGCCAGTTCGCCGGGGAAATAGATCCCGAAAGTAATCACTATCCCGCATTCTGTGTATTGATCCCGAAAGTAATCACTATCCCGCATTTTGTGTATTCTTACATCTCTACGTCTATTAAATAATGTACAATACGGTTGACCAAGTACAGCCCCATACAAATACAACACGTCTTCTTCTCTTGCAGCATTATGAGTGAGGCCTTGAGGTATCAATCTGTTGTGACTCGCATGTTGAGTTTGTTGGCAAGGGTTTCCATGTATACAGCTGTGAGTCGAATCAGTCCTGTGTATGCGGAGACAAAAGAAGGAGATACCAGTTTCATGCCGCAATTTCCAATATTCTGCAAGAAGTTCATTGAGTTCTGCTTCGCCTTTTTTGACCTGTTCTGTCATCTAGATCGCAAGCTGATGTGAAGACTCGTCAAGGTGGCTAGAGAAGGAGTGAAAATACCTTTTTCTCGACTTCATTGGCTTCTGTCCGAAGTTCCTCAACCTGCTTATCGTTGTCACGACGCTCGATCGCCATCTGATCATATTCCTGCTGGAGTCGGTCAATGGTTCGTTGGCTCGCTTGTTTCTTTTCTTCTGCGTGGCGCTGGGCACGATCCAGCTTTTCATGAGCATTAGAGAGTTGTTTCTCGACACGCTGTATAACAGCATCATCAAGTAATCGTTGATGAAGGTGACATAATAAGTAACCCACCTCTTGTCGTAGCTTTAGCTCATTCCTCTCGATATTCTTATCGTCAAGGTGATCTCGAAGGTCGGCGAGCTCTTTCTGCGATACTTGTAGGGAGCGTATCTCCTTTTCGATAGTTTGAAGTTGTTCTATGCAACCACGCACATCCTAGTCTTTTGAGTTCCCACTCGATGATACCTGAACCCGCAAAACGTACCTTTTCGATATTTAAAAGTGCATTAATTTTCGTTTGAAGATCGCGAGCTTTATTTTCTTGCATCATCACTGCTTTCTTATCTTCAGCGGCAGTTGAACTCATCACAGTTATGGTGCGTTTGATACGCTCGGGGGACTGGACGATTCTCGATCGCGTTCGAGTCATGGAGTCTGATACGCTCGCGATCTCAGCATTGAGAGTTTCCTGTCCATCGCGGTTATAATGACTGAGGTGTCAAAATTTGAGGTTGACCTACTTTCCGTTTCACAAGTGCATTCTTCTCCGCCTTTAACTGCTCAACCTGTTGCACAGCGGCGGTCTGGAATTCTTTGGTTGCAATCATTTTGGCCCGTAAACCGTTATTTTCATTACGAAATTGTTCACAAAGTGGCTCATCTTCGGCAATCTTGGCTCTACGGACACAATAAGACAAGGTTTGCGGAAGATCAGCACGACACACTTTGATATTTCGATATTTCGCTCGAGTTCGTTGAGTTGCTCGGAAACTTGTGCTCGCTCAACAATTATGGCTTCTGAACGATCTCGCAAGTCTTTCACAAACGCGCTGCAGTATTGCTCCGTGAACTTTACAAAGTTTATAAACGCAGATAGAAGGATGAGGGTGCGCTCTCTTTCCGGACTGACGAGGTCTTTGGCATTGAAATCTTCCACTCTGGCTGCTTTGGCAAATCTAGCTCTACAAAGAGATCAGAGACCATGAGATGGGTAAACAGAAGGCTTACAAGTGGTAAACGAGAAGATTCTGGGTCAACGACGTTGTATACAAGTCCTGCATGAGTTGGTACAGATGAATGAGAAAATGAAACTTATGTTTCATACCTTCTCTTCTACGGGAGATGCGGAAAGCGTGTTCTGGACGGGATCCCGAAGAGAGTCTTGGCTGATGTCAGTGACCTGCAGAAGACAAGCATGGTAGACCCCTTCAACGAAATCTGACGTGGGCCTCATGAGCTGTTCCTGGCTCACAGACAGACCCCAGCCAGCGAGGGCAGCAGTAATGTCTGGGATGGACATCTGTGGAAAGATACCTTTGGCCATTGTGGTTGGGTTGAGAGACGCGACGCTCACGTGACAAACGCGGGTACAGCGTTTTCCTTCTTAAAGCTTTACCCTCACCAACTATGCCACCTCCGAAGAATAATCTTCAAGAGGTTTTGCGCAAGAGCTTAGAACACTCGACTTCGACTTCTATTACTGCTTCTACTTCCGTTTCATCGAAGGTAACAAGATTGTTGAGAGAAAAATCCCTCTCTAACTTCTATACTTGTAGAAATTCAAACCAGCACTAGCCACGTCTGGTGCGGCATGTTCATCTTCTAGAGCTTTCCATGCGCTCACATAAAGACTATATCAAACAGTAAACTCTGCTGCATTACCCTCTTTTTCTACCCCAGGTTTCCGACGAGGTGCAATTCCTTCGCGCGAGGAGGCACCTATCAGCACCTTTGAGATTGTGGATGTCTCCAGCGATTCTTCTCCTGGTCGATCGGTCAAGCGAACATCATCTGATCCATCTGTCGCGTCGGATCCATCTCCCCAGCTCCTCAAACGGCCTAAGAAAGATGTGGCAGAAAAGGAAAACCAATTCAAGTCATCGTCCACGCTCAAACCTCAAGGTAAGGTCAAAAACGCGCCCATGCAGATCAATCGTACCCAACAATCTGCCAAAGACGATGAGGAAGAGCCCTGGCTTCAAATGGAGGTGGACAGAGAGCGTAACCCGTTTGCCAAAATCGATCGCGATTTCCCTGCTTTCAGCGCCAGGAGCCTGACTTCATCATCCAGTCAGGAGGTGTCTATGCCCAAGCATAAGACACCCATACCACCAACACAACAGAGTAGCAACAGGGAGGAATTTTCGCCATTTATTGAGCAACAACGGAATCAGGATCTTTTGTCAGTATGTACCTCGCGTTCCTCCCGTACTGTATTCTGCTTACTTTGCCATATCACGTAGATGAACGATGAAAAACTAATGGCTCTGCTTGTCAATAATTATCGCCTGTCCAGATATATTACCGCACAGGAGCTGGGCCATCATCGAGGAATGACGAAAGATTCAGACATAATATTGATACAGAGAATTGTGTAAGTTGCCATGTATTCTTCCACTACCATTAGACTGAAAATTCAACCAGTCCAGTCATTGAAGAACGCATCGAGGCTATTCAGAAAGTTCTTTCATCTCGTAAAAGTCAGACAAGTGCGCAGAACCCAACATCATCCTCGCCTGTGCAAGAGGATGAACAAATAACCTCTGTACCTTCTCTCAATTCTGCGACTCCCCGTGACGTAACATTGACCTCTCGCATCATCGTGGCATCCAACCTTGAACCTGATCATGATCAGTCTCATAATAACCTTGATCCTCAAACGCCTGCGCTTAGTACTAATGACCACCAAGAAGAAGATGAACCCATGCCCGGCAGTGATGCAGATTATTGGGCAATTATGGATGATGTTCCGCTCAATATTGACGATGTATTCCCGGATGATCCACTCTCGACTCCCGCAGGCCCAATCAACTGGAGGCAATTACAGAAGCTTTGAGAGGCAAAGACGTGTTTGTCCTGATGCCAACCGGCGGTGGAAAAAGCCTATGCTATCAGCTTCCAGCTGTATGTCAGAGCGGAAAAACGAAAGGCGTAACAATTGTCGTGTCGCCCCTTCTTGCTCTCATGAAAGATCAGGTCCACGCTCTGCAGGAAAAAAACGTCAACGTTTTCCTTTGGAATGGAGAGACGCCGTATAGCGATGCAGTTACCCATTTGCGAGGGAACATCAAGCCTAGTCTGGTGTATATCACACCTGAGAAGCTGAAGGAAAACAATACAGCAAATAGACTTCTGGGGGAACTATATCAGAGCCGTTGTCTCGCAAGATTCGTTATCGATGAAGCCCACTGTATCTCAACATGGGGACAGGATTTTCGAGAAGCAGTAAGTGTTCACTGTAAGGAATGAGATATTACCGTTAATTGTCCTATCTCCTCCCCAGTATCAACACTTGGGAGCGCTACGCGATCGATTTCCTGATGTTCCGATCATGGCATTGACTGCAACGGCGACAAGGAATACCGTTGCTGACATCACTGAGCGCCTCAAACTACGCAATCATATTTTTCTCAAACAATCCTTCAACCGACCCAACTTAAAATATGTTATCGAACCTAAAACCAGAAAATGGATGGAGTCTATGATGGACTTTATCAGAACGAAGCATCCACGGAAGTCAGGAGTCATCTATTGCCTGAGCCGCGACAAATGCGAGGAGGTCGCCAGGAAGCTCAACGAGAACGGTTTCCGTGCAAAACATTTCCATGCAGGCATGGAGACAGCTGAGAAAGAACAGACTCTAGAGGATTGGAGGACCGACAAGGTCCATATAATCGTTGCAACTGTGAGCCTTTCTCTTCTTTCTCATTCAGTTTCCCTTTTTTTAAAGTTCCTTCAGATTGCTTTTGGAATGGGCATCGACAAGGCCGACGGTACGTGTATTCCCCGTCCCTCATTCATTGACTGTGTAAGCTGGTTTTAGTGCGCTTTGTCATTCATCACTCCCTCCCAAAATCTCTCGACGGGTAAGAGGGTATCATGTCTAGGCTTGAAAACGAACTATAGTAATCCAATTCGACAGTTATTATCAAGAAACTGGTCGTGCTGGTCGCGATGGCAAACCAGCTGACTGTATTCTTTGTCAGTTTGTTCATCTCAGACCCTTGGGTAGAAGCTAATTACGCTTCCGATAGATTTTCTATTTAAAGACTTCGTAGCAATGAGGAACATGATTGGACGACCTGACTCCAACAACAATCTTCCTAGCAAGGAGACTATTGACCGACAAACAGCAGCGGCTCGCGCAGTTGTGGACTATTGCATGGTATCAGAATGTAGGCGTGTCGAATTGCTTCACTATTTCGATGAAAAGTTCGACAAAGCACTGTGTAACCGAGGCTGTGATAACTGCGACAACCCCCTGCCACTTGATACTCGCGACGTAACCAAAGAAGCCAAAGATGCGGTCGAGCTTGTCAAAAGTCTTCAAGAACGTGTCGAATTGGTGACTCTTACTCAGTGTCGAGATGTTCTTCGCGGCGCCAATACAGCTTTGATGCGGACCAAGCACTTTGATCAAGAAAGGATGTTTGGATCCGCTCGAGAACTCACGGTCGAGCTTGTGGACACACTGCTTCGCAAACTTTGTATGTTGGATGTTCTCGCTGAGCATTCTGTTCAACAGGCTTCGGGATTTCACAGCGAATATACTAGAGTGAGGAAAACTTGTTTTAATTCGTGGGTGACGAGCTGAAATGACTGCTTAGCTCGGGCCCCGTGCTCATGAGTTTTTACACGGCCAAGAAAAAATCGTGATTTCCTGGCGCCTAAAATCCGGTAAAAACTCGATTAAAACGCCTAAACAACCTGTGACCAAACCTGTCGGCAAGAGGAAAGAAAAAGGAAAACAAAAAGACATCGATCCAATTGAGCCATTCGAGGAAGACTCGTCATATGCAATCTCGGATGATGACGTCGTTGTGGTAGAGGAGAGGGTTTTGAGCAACAAGAAAGCGGTCTGTGCTCCCCTAGACAAGCGATGCGAGCGTGTTGAAAACATTGAAGGAGTTGAAATATCCGAGGTTAAGACATGTAGTAATCGGCGGGCAATTGGCTTGCACCTTGATCCAAGTTTGCTTTTGAGACAGATGTGCGATCTCCGCGTTCAGGTGGGCCTCCGTTGTCGTCCGCAATGTATTATGGACTGATTTGATTCAGCTCATGCAAGAAAACCACACATCTGACGAAAATGCCATCTTCAACGATACGACATTGCAGTATCTAAGTGCAACTTGCCCGCAGGGTTAGTATTTGCCATGAGTACTTATTCCTGAAAGTTGGCTGACTATCATACTTATAGATTATAAGTCGTTTGTGGCCAATATTTCCGACGACTTCTCGAACAAGCAGGAAGCTCTCTTGGAAATCGTAACCTATCATTGTACGTTGTATACTGTATATACATGTTGTGTATTATAAATTACATATTGTCCTTCTAACTCAACTTGTTCTTCTAGTTTGCCTGCAAACCGAACTTGGGTCATCTTCTAGAGCTAGATCCAAAATGGAACGCAACTAATAGACCCCATGCTATTCTTATCACGATTCGCCACAACTGGCAAAGTCGCAGAGAGTATCTACCATGAAGGCTGTTGGCGGGTAGAAAGCAGGAGAAAGCATTTTCTGTAGACTCTTGCCCCAGAGTCAAAAACTAGTCAAATAAGGTCATTCACATCCGTTTTTATTCGAAAACTACCATCAATAGCCTCCTTCATCGGCTCCCCGATGAGAAGCCATTTCTCGTCGCTTTGCATCTTCCAACTTTGGACAGTTGGAAATACCGTGGCCCAAACCTGTCAATACTAAGCATCGTGTTGCACCCTGTGAGAGTCAAACCTACCACCGCAAACGCTGCAGCCCTTCAGCGTTCCACCCTGAGCAGCACGAGGGTCATCAATTGTCGACAAAAATGGCGGCACCCTGCAAAAGTCACGATCAGCCAAGACAAAGCAAACATGGCTCGAGCAACACACGAACTTTTGACCAGCTTCCATCAACAAGTACTTGAGATCCAGTAATGTCTGCTCCGATGTGTTCATATTCACGAACGTCGTCGCAATGCCAGTTTTCCCGCTCCGACCAGTTCGGCCAATTTGGTGGACATAATCTTCGATCTCCTTTGGCATCGAGAAGATAATGACATGCTGAATGTCGTTAAAATCCAGGCCCTTGGACGCGACTCCAGAAGCTACCATCACGTCTTTAGCACCTGATTTGAATGATTTAATGGCATATTGTCGCTCTTCTTGTGCTATTGATAGATCTGTTAGTCTACTCTGCACTAGATAGAAAGAAAGGAATAAGCTTGCTTTTGGATCCGTGAATTGCCACAGCTTCTACCCCTTTGAGGAGAAGGTACTCTTGTATATCTGTGATGATAGTGAGAGGTGATACAAAGTATAAGAACTGGCTATAAAACCAACCGTCAACCTCGTTCTTGTTTTCACTGAATATGATAACAGGTGGAGGGGTCTTTTGAAGACACTCCAAGAGATAAACCATCTTTGCCTCTTGTTTGACATATTCAACAACTTGAAGCACATCTAAATTGGCGGCACCAGCGCGTCCAACATTTACCAACACAGGCCTAATTAAAGATTCTTGCGCAAAATCCTGAATTTTTCGTGGCATTGTTGCAGAGAACAGTAATGTCTGTCGTTGACGCTATATGGATCGGTCAACACCGTTTCTGATACGAATCTGTCAATCCCGTACCTTGAAGAAGCTCATGATATTTCTGACGTCGTCCTCGAATCCCAAATCTATCATTCTGTCCGCCTCATCCATACATAGATATTTGCAATTGTTGAAAGTAAATCTCTTCTTTTCCAACATGTCAATCAGTCGTCCTGGTGTTGCAACCACAATATGTAGGCCTTTACCCATCACATGGGTCTGCTCGTTCATAGAAATGCCTCCAATGCAGAGCAGGGTATGCAACTGAGGATACTTGCCATTCTTGGACAACGCAGAGCACCATGTTACAACGTTTTCATACGTCTGATTTGCAAGTTCACGAGATGGGCAGAGAATGATGCCTACTGGTCCTTCACCTCGAATGAAGGGCAGTTTCGTTTCTTCTTCGAGGGCAAGCATGATCAAAGGCAGACAGAACGCAAGCGTCTTTCCAGAACCCGTGAACGCAATTCCTATGATATCACGACCAGAAAATCTAAGAGAAAAATCCAGTCAGAAGTGAAAACAAATGGGTCGAATGCAATTACGCTGTGGGTATCCCTTGAAGCTGAATTGGCGTTGGAGTGACTATCCGATTGGCCTTAAGGTACTCCAAAATGGGTTCAGGCACTTTCATGTCCTGTCAGAATGTTGATTCAAAATGATCATTTATATAGAATGAGATGCTCACAACAAAATGTTCTATTGGTGGCGGGATGTCCTCACCATCCACAAGGATATGGTATTTATGGCGAATCTTCTGATTTTGTTCTTCCGTACGATCACGAATGTATCTTGGAGGCTGCCAGCTGTATAGAGTACCGATATTAGAGAAGAAGACCGTGGCAGACTGGGTGGAACCTTGCCTTGTTTTCAAAGCCTCAGTGTACTGGATCCCTTTCGCGAGTTCCATATCAGAAGCCAGTTTTCTTCGACTCTTGATTGCTTCCAGTATCTCTGCATCAGCCTCCTCGGCCTTTTCTGATTCAGTTTTCTTGGAGTCTAAGAGAGTTCAGAACGATGTTACATTGCTCCTTGATGCGAGTACCTTCTGCTGCTTTCTTCGAGTGAACTTCTTGTGCCTCTAATAGCAGCGTCCTCTCCATTCTGGCTCTCTCCCGCTGCTGTTCTTCCTCACGCTGAGCATCTTCACGTTCGTCGATTTCTTCCTGGCGTTTCTTGGCGCGTTGCCCTGCGTTGGCCCCAAAGGAACTGTATTTTGCGAGTTTCTGTTGACGTCTTTGTGCTACGGTGACGTATGGAACATATGACTCGTCTTCGTCGTCAAACTTGTAATGAGGAGATGAAGATCGTTCAGTGCGTCGACGCTTGGATGAGGTTTCCATTTGCTGACGTAATTCCGCCACAATTGCATCGTGTCAGTGACGACCACGAATTCTCTCGTACTTACCGATACCCGTCGTCTATTTTTCTTTGTATACATGTTTTCTTTTCCTCATGAGCAGTGATCTTGAGATCCGAATATTACGCTCTGTCGTCCACATGGATCCACATGGTACTACAAAGCATGCTGATACTGGGCTCTCCGGACCCGCAGCTTGAAAGGTACAGGTGAACATGCAACAACTCATTATGATTTCAGTTAGCCATACTGCCCGTGAATGTTTGAACATTAGTAGCATCAAAACCATCGCTCTACTCTCGCTTTTGTCCTACACAGACTTGGATTTCTGTCCGATCTTCAGAAGAAAACACCCGGAGGATTTTCTTTTCGTTTTCCGGTGACTGACAGTGAATGCGGATCATTGGTCCCATACATATGCATACGCACAGGTTTCTGGCATAGTCAAACGCGACATGCCACATTTTCATCGACATGAATCGCGCGTCGGTGTAGTAGATAGACCTGTTTTTATGTATGGCGGCCGAGAATGAATTACATATGGTCGCTGGTACAGTAGTGCTTTGCTTGAACCTGACTGTCAGCCTGATTGGACCCGTCACAAGTTTTTGTCTTCTCCGCACTTTTGTGTTTTCGAGGGTCGCCGCTCCTCAGACATCGCAAGGATGGCGTCGACAACAGCAAACGCCTCTCTCCCTGCTTATATGTTGCCAGGAGAGCCCGTCTCTCAACCATCTCATCTTGAAGGGGACCCAAGTCTTGCTACGGAAATCCTCCCGGGTCCTCCGTCTCTGGTCTCTATCCAGCAGTCTATGCTCAAAAGGGACCCCAAAAAAACATCTCAGGCCAGTTCATATCTACCGCCTACTGATCCAGGATCGACATACTCTGGTATCATGCATGGCACTTTGATAGGCCATGAGCAGGAAGCTACCCGCTTGAAGCGCACGAAGTGAGTTTCTTCCCTTTTCCCTTAAAAACTCCTCTTGATTGCTGAACTGCTGTCCGTGTTTTCACCTCCTCCGTCTGCCTGCCACCCCTCTTTTTTGTCTTCACCACGTCACCCGTTGTTTTATTCGTAGATCCGCCATTGGCCGCGCTCAACGTGCTTCAGCCCGAAACCAGAACGGCGTAGTGTCGGGTGTAGAGCACCCTGTTGACAGCGACCTTGCATTAGCATCATCTCTCAATCCGATACCAGTCGATTTGGAACCAGACACCATGATTGAAGATGCACCCTCGATCTCACGGTCCAACTCTTCTCAAAACATCCAGGAGGCGACAACCAGTTCCACTGGACGGCCCAAGAGGAAAGATAAAGGGAAGGGAAAGGAACCTGCCGTCGTCAGAGTGAAGGAGGAGCCAAAGCCAATTTCCCTGCAAACTCCCGATCCTCCTCAAAGCAACCTTGTCAATGTGAGTTCGATTCTTCTCCTTCGGTTGCTTCAATCGAATACTTTCTACCAGCTTAACAACGATGACCACTGTTCTTCTTGTCGTTCATATGGGGCTTTGGTTTATTGCGATGGTTGTCCCCGTGCCTTTCACTTATGGTGTCTGGACCCTCCGATGGAGAGTGTCGATGAAGGTGATAGCAGGTGGTTTTGTCCCGGTTGTACAATACGTAAAGTGAGTCATTTTTTCAGTGATGTGGTCGCTCTACGATGTCCCTTCCATACGTAGCATCCACCCCGCAAACCGCCACCCTCCCTTTTGGCTCCTCTTATCCAACAAGTGGACAGCACTATTCCTACAGAGTTTCAGCTTCCTGAAGACGTCAGAACATTTTTCAAGGATGGTCTGTTATCAATCTTTCTTGAATTCGAATGAAAAAAATTCATGTGGCCAAATGTAGTGGGTACGGGGCCTAAGGGGACATATGTCGACACTTCGGAACTCAAGCCACCGCGGCTAAAGTGCGTACTCTCACTTCATATTTCACAAAACTTTGACAATAGCCCCAATCTAGTCGTCATGGGCAATTGGAAGAACGTGATACTCATCGTTTGAGGGATAGAAACGGAGCCCCTGTCCTTTGTTTTCGATGTGGGACTTCGGCTTTACCCGGAGGACTTGCTGCTGCTGCCCCTGCCACGAAACGTGCCCGACGGTCATCCACTCTTTCAAAAACAGGTGAAATCTGGAAGAGCATCGTATCTTGCGACTACTGCACCCTGCATTGGCATCTTGATTGCCTTGATCCCCCCCTGTCAACTATTCCACCATTTTCCAAGAAATGGATGTGCCCCAATCATGCTGAACGTATCCTAGTAAGCAGAGTCAAATTCACCCTTTATACTAATTGAAATAAAATTCTTCTTTTAAGCCTCCCAAGCATAGAATTCCCAAACAGAATGTAACGCCTATCGAAATAACAAAGCCTAGGCAATATAACAACGGCAACATCGAAGTCACCCATCCTATCACTATACAACCCGTTAATACTGCACAAAAAGTGGCCGTGGACGAAGTATTAATTAATGGGCGTCGTTATCGAGTTCCAGAACGAGTCATTGTCTTGGACTTTTGGAATAAGCTCAATAAATCAGAGCCTCAAGTTGAGAAGTACGTTTGAATCGGTCTTGACTAGAAAATTATGCTCAATATTATATTCAGGGAATCAATTGTGGTCTCTGCGATGTCCTCGCCCCTGACATCCCTCAGCTCCTTGGATGACGATGACCAAGTTATTCCTGATATTCTGATGTCCCCTCATGATCCCGAAGACGTGAAAGTAGCCCAAGTGAATTTGACATATCTCATTCTCAAGTTCTTGCTTGCTAATATCTCAGTAGATGTTGTGCAGCCTCTCACTTTCACAGCCACGGGCCGCAGGGGCCCTGGCACAACCCTTGACAAATGGCTCTTCATTGAATGGCCCGCAGAGTGAAACTCTTCCGGCATCCACCTCGCGGAGTAGCAGGGTTATCAGATTACCCAAAGCCTCGACTTCTCAGGTCAGTCATCTGGAGAGCTGGTGCCCAAACGGATTTAATTATCGGTCACAGTTGTCCGAAATCGCGAAGCCCGCAAAGACAAATGGATCGGCCCGTGGCAAGGCCCTCCGTAATTCTGCTTCTGGAGACTATGTGCCATCATCTGCATCAAAGAGGAAGAAATTGAACCATCAGACAGTTTCGGCAACAGAAACAAGCACTCGAGAATTGAGATCAAGAAGTAAGAACAATTGTGGTGATTCTTCGTTGACCAGCATTTCTTCCCGTGTAAGTCTCCGTGCCCGTCAGCCCAGTTCATCCATCGCTACATAGCTCTATGAAACAGGCCGATGACTCGGGTCGAGAGAGCATGACTTTCGATGGTCCATTGTCTGCGGCTCCACGCCCTCCTGCACCTACGACTGCTCCAGCGAAGGCTCGACAGTTACAAGTCAAAGTATGTTACCTTTTCCTCGCTCTACGATCTTCTCTAATCTTCTACGACAGGTTGAAGAGACGGACAACAGCTTTATTTTTGGCAGCGCCTCTGTTGGGCCCTCAATCGCAACACCTGTAAAGGTCAGATATCTGATCATTCATCACAACATTGATGCTAATCTACACGATAGCGGCGTGGTCGAGCCCCAACGAAAGCTTCGGCGTCGACTATAATGCCGGCTAAGGAGAAACGAGGTAGGAAGCGAAAGGAGAGGGAGGACGAGTTGCCCAACATTCAAGACAAAGACTTTGTGAACGATAAGCCAGAAAAGGAGAAGAAGGAGAAGAAACCCCGGAAGAAATCCACCCGGACACCCACCCGCCGAGGTCCTGCCTCTCCTGTTGTTAATACAGTGGCCGATCTTGCTTCTTCGAATGGCCCTCCTACCACTCCATCACTCAAGATACGTCTACCCCGGCTGAATTCCAGTATTCACGCGAGCCCTTCAGTTCCTAACACCAACGGTGATACCCCCACGAGACTTTGACGACGCTTGGTATCGCTCGAGAATAAGCTCGAGCCCCAATCCTGTCTACGACATTGCGTTATACATTGGCAACCATAAGACCTGTTGCCATCCTGCAAATCATTATTGAAACAATTATTTTATGTGAACATACTTTGCATAGATATTTGATGATAAGAAAGTATAATCGAAAGTCTGCAGAATAGTATTCGAACACGTACATGTACAGACAAATCAGGCAATAGTGTTGCCATTTCAAGGCAATTGGTGCAATCGGAAGCTCCGGACCGCGACTTAATGTCTTCCCTCAAGGATCTTGTCGATGAATGGCTCAGGTTGGACCAGGTAACTACTCAGAGCATATTAGTTCCACATATTGATCGCATTCCATCTAGAATGAAACGACTCGAGGACAGATAGAGTCTTTATGGCAGGCAGGAAATATAGATGAACTGGAGAAACGCATGAGGTGAGGGTCCTCGACGTGTATGAACGCCTTCCTGTGTTCTTATATGATGGGTATACCGCCGAAGAGTGCGTATTGCGTTTGGAACGGCTGGTAGGCTCCCTTTTTCTTGCCGCTCATGGCACTGGTCAAGGAAATGACCTTCAGGACTGAGAGGCAAGATGGAGGCGGGCTGGGCGCGCATGAATGGTTAGTACTTAGTAGTTCCAAGTCGTTTGCGTCTCTTACACCTGTCAATACAGATCTAATTGTCATTCAAGCCTCCCAGGTCGGTTGAAGTGCATCTATTACACGGTCAATCCGCTTTGACTAATTCTTTCTAGGGCCTTTGTGCATATGTGGTGGAACATGTTGCCAACGCTGCATCTCGCGGCATTGTGATCGGACATGATCACCGTCATAACTCTGAAAGGTGGGCAAGATTGACGGCAGCCGCGTTTGTTTCCAAAGGTATCAAGGTCCACTTGTTTCATGGGCTAGTTCACACACCTATGTGAGCATATTGTTGGCTACCACCGCCGTATTTCTGATCTGAACAAATATATATTTCAGGGTTCCATTTAGTGTCAAAAGACTCAATGCTGCCTGTGGCGTCATGATAACAGGTACGGTCTTATTATTATAATTTTTTTTTCTTTGATACTCACCCGATCAGGAAAGCGAGTCACAATCCAAAGGTGAGTCAGCGAGTGTATGGCTCTCAGAAAGAACAAATAACATCTTTCTCTAGCAAGACAATGGCTACAAGGTGATATCATCTTGATCCCATATAACTTCTCATGCTGATGAGGGTGCAGGTGTATTGGGAAAATGCTGTACAAGTATGAGGATTGAAAGACCAAACAACAAGATCACTGTACTCAATTGGTGCATTAGATTATTGGTCCCCATGACGAGGGCATCTCCAACTCCATCAAAGTCAATCTCGAGCCTCGATGCTGGGACTTGGACAGATTGACGACGTCGCCCCACCTCCAAGACCCTACTGATCAAATGGTTCATGATTATTTCCAGGAGCTCTCACATCTGTCTCGAACACGGTCTGCTTATCGTTGATGTTTTCCTTCTAATCTCTCTGAATTTTGCTCAGCACGTTAAATGGCACCACGGGGGTCAAGCTCGTGAATACCTCCATGCATGGCGTTAGCGATAGATTTGTATCAGAAGCGTTTACCATTTTTGGGTTTGCGCCCTATCTGCCTGTAATAGAGCAACAGCAACCTGATCCAGAATTTCCGACGGTTCGGTTTCCTAATCCTGAAGAAAAAGGTGAGCGACACTCGGAATATATTCTTAATAATAATTTGACATGCACAGGCGCTCTGGTGACAAGTCCTCCGATTATTCTAAAAACACGAGCTGACATTTAACTATCATTTAACTATTTTGAAAGGATCTCGCTTTGAAGGTCGCTGAGCGTGAGGGCGCGACGTATGTTCTCGCGCAAGACCCCGATTCTGATCGCTTCTCTGCCGCCGAAAGGGGGTAAGGTGGCGCCTCATTTCTCCCAACAAGCTCTGAAACTGGGTACCGCAGGACTAATGGTGAATGGATTACATTCACGGGCGACCAGTTAGGCGTCATCTTCGGTTATCGTACCTTCGAATTGTACAAGTCCTCCGGGAAACCCTTAGACAAGCTTGCTATGGTTGCTTCAACGGTGAGCTCCAAGATGCTCGAAACTGTTGCCAAGGTAGAGGGCTTTAAATTTGTAGAGTGTTTAACTGGTGAGTGTTTCTTCCAGCCATGTCCGGGTGAAGATAGGTTTACTTAAATCTTTGTGTCTACCAAGGATTCAAGTTTATTGGAAATACAGCTCTTGACCTTGTCAAGCTGGGATATGAAGTTCCATTTGGCTACGAAGAAGCGATTGGTTATATGTTTGGTTCAGAGATTCGTGACAAGGACGGCGTTGCTGCAACGGTACATGACGTCATCTTCTTTAGTGTCCGACTTCCACGTTACTATCTCCTCTATAGGTCTCATTTGCGGAAATTGTGACAACTTTACACGGGCAGGGAAAGACCGTGAACTCTCATCTTCAGGACCTCTACAGATGGTATGTACTCATGTGCTTGTTCTGCATGCAACAACTATTCTTAATTTCATAGCTATGGGTATTTTCAGGTATGTACAAACAACACAACTCCTTTCATTATAATTCACCTCCACTTAGACCAGCAATAGCTACTTCATCTGCACTAATCCTTTAACTATCGACAAGATATTTGCTCGCATACGCTCGTACCACATTGTACGTGCGTAAATGCTGAACTACAGTCATTATTCTTACATTACATTCTCAGGCCGAATCGCAGGCCGGGCCCTCTTATCCCCGTGAAATCGCAGGACTCACGGTGACCAGCGTCATAGACCTCACTACAGGATATGATAGCACCAATCCACCCACCTACAAGCCCTCCCTTCCGCTTTCATCGGGGCACATGATACAATTCCGTGCGGAGAACACAGATGAAGGGACCAAGATTGTCCTTACGATGCGGTACGTCAAGCTGGCCATCATCGTTGTTACCATTTGAACAATTTCTTTCTTCTCTAGCACGAGCGGGACTGAACCCAAGGTCCGTACTTTTATCTTTGCACAAGAGGCATCCCATGCTCACTTATATCCGCAGATCAAATACTACCTCGAAGGTAGTGGCAAGAATACCCACTCTGTGGCAGAGCTTCTCCCGAAGGTCGTCGCAGAGCTCGGTGATGTATGGCTTGAAGCAGACAAACATGGTCTCGGCTATGCTTAATCAGTTGTCGCAAGGTCTTTTCACCTTTTTGTAGAATGACGGCAGTGTAGAGACATGAATAATGCAATATTGCAGTTATGCAAACCTGGCCTTCCGCCTCGTCTCTAGGTTCTTGGCTGCTTCCCAGATTGGCACAGT
>JAGGAS010009439.1:7095-27990 GCA_017657355.1 Termitomyces sp. K1Ac | reverse complement strand
AGAATATTTCGGTGGTCTTGTTCTAAAAACAAAAGTTAGAAAAAATTCCGTCCGAATGGCGAATAGAGGTACCACCGGTGAAAATACAAAGTGCAGGCAGGGAAATCAAGGTTGCGGATGGACCTTTCGACCAAGCTATGCTTGGTATTTATCTTCAGCTGAGCGTCTTTGCGACCACAGGCGCAGTTCTACGGGGACATACCAGACCAAGGGGTGATAATAAACGCCCATATCATGACAAGCGCTGGAGCCTTTCTGGATGGATATGGAAGAACGGTGTGCGGGTTGGTGATATCTACGTAGGTTAGAACCAATAGAAACCATCTTTCAAGATCATCTATAGGAGACAATCAACACAGCACGTTTCATGTAGACATTGACACAGGTCCAAATACAGATTCCCTACACTTGAAGCCTTGTTCGACGTTACTTAGTTTCGTTCGTTCTTGTTCCCTGTGAGGAGACCTTTCTATACGATGATAATATTGGCGTAAGGAACAACCGGTGAATACTTGGCTAACCCATTGCAAGAGAACAAAGAGTTGTCTAAAATAATATGTATCAGGCGAGCTTCACGGAACCATCAAAATGCAAACAAAATGAAATCTGCCACGTCGAGTAAGTTCTCCAAGTGTACTGAATAGATGCGCAGGAATCCGAGTCGTCTCCACCGCACAAGGTGTGAAATACTGCATTTCCAATAGGTTTATAATTCGCCACTGCGACTCTATGAGGTAGAATAGGACGACTTGGGGGATGGAACTAGTATTCAAAACCAAGCTTCAAGAGCTTCGAAAGCCCGGTGGAGTATTGAGAATGCTCAGTGAATTCGAAAAGGTGTGTACACAGTGTACAGGCAGTCACGTCTTCGCAGAATGTGGCACCACACACGTGATCGAGATCTTGTCCACGTCACTCCACTCGACCTCTTTTGAACGGCCATGTCGACGACGGCTGAGGCCGCAGCACAACTCATCTATCCTGCCAACGTCCAGGCAAATGCCTCCCTAACAAATGTCAAGTTTCTGTCATCCTGCTTCGTTGGTGCAGCAGCGGGTATCCTAGGCCTCGAGAACTGGCTTGGCTTTGCATTCTTCCTCGTTTCTACATTTATAACTTCTGCCTCAATATACACAATCAACTGCCGCAGGCGGCCTTCCAAATACATACAAGGGGGCTTGGCTGAACTTGTCCACCCGGGGCAAGACAACATTTTCACCTTCGTGCTAGTCTGGACCCTTTTCTATGGTGAGTCCATGATTCGTATCGAAGATGAGAACCACGCGGGCTGACCGGAGCTTTTTCTTTCGTATGCGCATAGGTATAGTGCATGGTGAGAAGCCGATTGCAAAATTTACGCCGTGCGTGTGGGCTTATCATTCTTGTTCTCCGGCGATCAAGTGTACGACTAATACCTCGCACCATACTTCGGGTTTTCGGCGTGGTTTACCCCTTACTCTTTGCTGCTCTCTCGTGGGTCTCCGCTTGCTTCTTGGACCTCTCCGTATATTAACGGAGTGTCGTTAGTGTACAGTATCACCGTTAAGATTGATTAAATACCAGGATTCAAAGTTGTCGTCATCTTTTGCAATGTGTTAAGTGAGGTAATGCAGTCCTCTTGTGACCTCCTGTCAGTAAGGATCACTTACCGATCGATAGCCTTCGTGATGTACATCTTGAGCGGTCGGGCCACGATAGAGCGAGCCAGACTTGCAAGCTTGTCCTATTTTTCCTTCCGGTTTCAGTATCGTCAGGGGACATCACTAAATTGGGATCTGGATCTGACACGTGCGGATGCCACGCGATTTCCATGTTGTAGACAGACACGTGGTACTGTTGGTGGCTGTGCGGCATCCGTTCCGGGCCTCCCTTGTTCACTGGCAGCAGAAAAGACACGCTGCTATATATGTATTGAAATACTTGCACGATCAGCCGCATTCACCACCCCACACGTATACACCATTGGACCCATGTCTGATTCGTATGTTCTCCTCCAATATGGCGATGATCCCTTCAACAACACCTTTTATGACCTAGAGGGACGAAGAGCGTTCAGTGTGTGCGTACACCGCCTCAATTCAATTCAAATCCGCAACTGTCCATCTGACTCTCCTGTCATCACAGTACATCGGTATGTTCCGCTCTACCCAGACGCGAACCGGGCATCATTAATCGCGTCGCGTCGTGTCTAGGCTGGGTACCATCCAAACGCAGTCTTCAGACTAACGCGTGAACCTGCATGGTCGCAACGATACCCATCTATCATGGGGCCTGGAAATTCCTACTTCTATTTCGGGCCAGAAAACGCGCCAGGTTATATTATCTATGGCAATAATCGCAACACACTACCCATGCCTCACTTTCTACGGCAACGGCGCGAAGGCAGCACGTGCGTACCTAGCTCACCTTGAATGTTGAGCTTTTCTTTTGTTCCCATACGGCGTGGCTGACGCTAGGCTCCGAAGATCACGCTACTTCACTTCGCAGGCTGGTAAAGATTACAAATGGAGGATCTCTTCGTCGCGTATGGAGGTGTGTGTCTTTGACTCGCGTCTTATGACCTGAAAGCCCACCTTGCTGACAAAAGATTTTCGGCGCTCTAGCTACTCGATGGGCGCACAACCCTTGCAGTGTGGGAATTGAGCCACCCAGAGGCAGAGTTTCACGCCCGACTTACAATAAAAGCTCCTGGCCTCCCCGTCGTCACAGAAATAGTGACCACTCTAGCAATGAATAGAATGGCACGGCAGCTCAGATGGGTGTCATAGCGACATCACATCTCCTGAACCCCTTTACGAACGAATTGCCCACTATATCACACATGTAGCACACATCACTCTTCCATCCGGGGCACTAACCCACGTGTAGCAATAATACCCTTGCCGATCCTTTCGTTTTCTCACAATCTACCAAATATCTCTGAGATCTGATATCCCATCTCTTGGTTTCAACCCAATCAACCAAGGCAGAAGCCTGACGCGCAAGACAGGTCATTAACGCCGCGGCAGCTCCCAAGTGTGCAATGCAGAATTAATTATCCTCAGTATCCTTCTGTGAGAGCTCTTCCTGCATCTCTACCAACCGTCCCCACTCTGGCTCGTCTTCGAACTCTCGTGTACGGCCAATGAACGTCCGCACGATGCTGCGGCCTTGCAATTGCCACTTACTTCCCTCTACACGGGGTCCAAAATTTCTCAGGACGTCCACGATCTCCTCCACCTCTCCAACAGCCTCACGCCACCGCTCCACATCAGTCTCGCCCTTCTGCATAGTCCCTGCTACCCCAGTCCGGTAACCATCCAGATACGCCTTTAGAGTTTCTTCCCATCGACCCTCCCAGGTTAGCAGGCGAGCATAAGCACGGAACACGCGTGGGGACGAGACGCGCGGGAGCAAGATCCGCTCAAACAATCTTCTAACGCTGCCGAGCAATCCGCGTCCTTCATTCGGGTTCTGCGCCGCCGCCCCTTCAACGCCCTCGGCTCCTTCGTCTTCGGGATTTGTGGGTGCTCGCGTGACGGCAGCGACCAAGCGCTCAAGAACATCAATATCCACAGAGTCTGCACCCATTTTCTCGCTTGTCTCCTCTACTACACGGCCCAGGGCACGAGACGACTCAGCGAGTTCACCGACGTCCATTGCGACGATCATATAATTGGACCACATGCGCCAATTATCATAACTGAATTTCAGACCCTGTTTAAGCGCACGGAAGGCTAGAAGTTTGTTGGAAAAGGCAATTGATTTGGTGGGTTCCCTTGCTGACGTTCCATCGGTGCCGTCGGCCTAAAGAAGCAGTAATACCACGATCAGAAAATGACCATCTTTTTGAAAAAGCCACGCGCGTGTGCTTACCTCGTCTTCTGAGGCCTTCTTACCTGAGGTTGTACCTATTCGGAGATACATGCTGGCTAGGTTGTTCCAGCTCTCTGCATCGTCCTCGTCAATGGCAACGCAGCGCGCGAAGGCATTTTTCGCCTCTTCCCAGTCCTCCACGCGCATGGCTGCACAACCAAGGATAAACCATGAACGCGAGATTAGAGGGTTGATTGCTACTGCGCGTTTGAGGCAAGTGATGGCTTCGTTGAACTTTGCCCGAGCAAAGTAGTATCCGCCGAGTGCACGCATCGCACGGGCGGAGCTGCCTTTGGAAATTTTCCATGCCCGCTCATAGTGCTCTACTGCATTGTCGGGCTCGAGGTCACCTAGTATACACCACAACTTCGCCTCTCGCGTGTTGTCATGGATCTCACGTCTGTTAGCAGATGTAATTTTCCCCCGTGAAACAATTTCCTCGGCCTCCGACTTCCGGCCTTCGAGTAGATCACGCACGATGGTTATACCCTTCTCTGGCCGCTCAAGCGTGACCCAGCATTTGACAACTTCCTCCCACATCTCCAGCCTCTCGAAAATTTCGAGAGCCGAGCGTACAACTCCTAGGCTCAGGAAGCGCAGCGCCAACTCTCGCTCAAGCTCCCACTTGCTTGGCAGAAGGATAGAATGGAAGTAAAGCAACCGCTCTTGCAGGGTGGAATCCGCGGTCGGCATCTGATCAATCAGGGCCTGCAGCTGTAGTGTCGATCGCTCGACTGTGCGGGTGCGTGATGATTCAAGCCGTGATCGCAGGAGAAGTGCCATCGTGTGCACAGACCAGTTTCGGGGGTGGGAGATCACCCTTGAAATGTAAGGTGACATCTGTTCATTCGTGAGACCGTGAGATGGAGAGGTGTTTTTTACGTTTAAGCACATAGCCAAAAGGATGCATTGGTCAAGTGGGTGAAGCGGTGGCTGGGAAGAGGGGTCTATGTGCTTTAGACGAGAGCCCGACGCAGTTGGACTCGAGGAAGTGAATTCAGTCTGCTCCAAAAGGGTGTCGTCATTGAGGGCGATAGTTTCAGGAATATTAGGCTGTTGTTCCTGAGAATTTACTGCATCCTTCTCTTCCATAGAATCATATGAGTCCGTACTTGGCGTAGCGTCGTCATCGGACAGGTGGCTCTCCGCCAACAATACAAGTTGACTGAGATCAAATTGCTGGAACTTTGTTCTTTTCCCAAGCGCACCTGTCAACTCATATTCCAAACCTGTAGTCTTTGCCGCTTTGACAAAAAGGTCCGCCGCCGATCTATCCTGAGAGAGCTGATGCTCCAGTAAGCCCTCTTCCAAAACCAGGCGACCGGCGAGGTCGGGGTCAGCTGAGAGATTCGCTTTTAAAGGTTCCAGGGCCGCCACCAATGTGGTGGGCTGAGGCACAGGTTCATCAAGAACTTGTTGGTGGACGAAGGCCACGCGTAGCCTCCACCATAAGGCCGATTGGCAGTGATCATAAGGAAGTGTCAATAAGATCTGTGCGAGGCGGAGGAAAGCCGCGACTTTGGTAAGATGGTATGCGGGCTCACCACCTTGAGCGAGCTCGGAGATAGCTTTTGTATTAATTGCCTCCTCTGTGACCTCTGATGATTCCACCGATATAACTTCCAGAGGTTTTACATCTAGATCAGGTCCAGTCCAGTTCAGTTGTACAAACGCATGCAGACAAGCGACGGCCAAGGTCAAGCGTAATAGCTCCGTTTCAATAGGTCCAGCAGAAGAGCGAGGGGTTAGGTCAAAGGCTTGATTGAAAGGCAAATCTGATTTGCCTGATTGAATGTGGAATAGTTCGCGAGAACTGGGGGAAGTCAGTGCATCGCGAAACCTGCCTTCGACGACAGCTTTTGCGAGATCGGCAACAGATACTGAGATTTCCTGAATCGACTGAGCAGAGGTGGTAGGAAGAAGGGCGTAATTGGAAAGACAGTCCATCGAAAAGACATGTACAAGATGTTGGATGGCTCTGCGTTAATGGCGATAGGTGTGTCTTGAATCAATATTGTTAAAATTACCTGAATAATGCTTTCATTCGACACCAAGGAATGCTGATACAGGAGTATGTATCCCGTACATTGGAGGTCCGAATCCCGGATGGATGGGAAGACATGATGCTAGATGCTTACATCGACCAAGAGGCTTCGTCAGATAGCCAAGAAGATGGTGAGCCGATTGCAATCGACAGGAACAATAGTTGCTCATATTCACAAGAAGAGGGTCTGGGTGCCGATGTAACAGATGTAAAATCAACAGAGAATGCTGGAAAACACCGCGAGTCAGAGGGAGATGAAAGCGGAGAAGAGGATGATGACAATGAAAGTGTTGAAAACAAAGATAATCAAGTCTATGAAGAGGAAGAGGAGGAGGAGGTTGGAGACTAGCTGGACGTTGCTGCACTAACTTGGGACTGCGATCCCGACCTCTTTGATCAGTGAGGTAGAATCAATATTAAGAATCTGTATACTCTACGACATCATGACTGTTTTGTTGTATCCTTCCTCCAGTTTTCCCGCAAGGTCTCGGAGGTCGTGATTCTTCTGGGGTTATAGTCAGGTGGTAGCGTGCCGTCGTCCCAGCTTTTCATAACATTGGCGCCTTGTACACCCATATGGATACCAGGGAAGATACGAAGTCGTTCCAAACGACGATCGCGCAGCTTGTTTTTGGGTAACATACCAGAAACAGCATGTCGAATAATCTGCAGCACTAAGTCAAGAGACGGCATCATGAGTGGGACACACACCTCGTCTGGCTTCCGCTCCTTCATACGCTTGTATGGTGTCTCTTTCAGTCCTCCGGGGTACATGGTATGTTTTCGGTAGAGAAGTTGTTCTTCTTTCCTCCCAGTGACCTTGATCTTACGGGAGTTGGAAACAATGACATAGTCGCCACAGTCCACTACAAGAAGCATGTCAACAGCGTATCGTAGCACACTGGTTTGTCACGTACCACCTGGGTCGTATATAGGCTTATGCTTTCCCATTAGAACGAGAGCAATACGCTCGGCGAGTTTTCCGAGAACGCGGTCTGTAGCATCTACGTGGTGCCACACCCGGGCATATGCAAGGGCCGTCTAACCAAACGTTGTGAGACTATAAACAAGTTCCGCGTATATAAAGACATACATTGCCAATAGCTTGAGACATAGCTGGTTGTGACTGCCAACGATGTGGGGTCAGTCACTGGATTTTTGTTGGAAACTTCCCACGGAGCGGATTGTCGGCCTGCTGCGGAGACTGAATGACCGGCCCGGCGGTGCTCATATGTTGGATATGTACTTAGGCTCGAATGGGACAGGTAGGTAGTAAAGTAGTAGTTTGTGGTGTGCAATTCCGGTATTCCGTTTTGGATTGAACCGCACTAACACTTGCCAACTTTTATTCAATTGACGTTCCATTGGGTGATTAGATCTGAACACGGGAGGTTTAGACAACGGTGTGATGCGAACGAGACATTTCAGAGCTTATTACAAGGAAGGTTGAATCCGTTCTAATCAGTATCTGTAATAAAATAGAATGGTAATACATGGCAATGATAGAATACACCAGATTGTTCAAAAAGTAAGCTGGTACCAGATAAGTACCATCACCTAACCTCCAAAGGCGGCGTCCACTCCGGAATGTTCCCCCACTCGAACTTCTGACCCTGAAACGCACTCCTCACCGTCTCAGGGATACGCTGCATATAATCCCCAGGAAGCAACTGGTCATAGGGCGTCAGACCTTTCTGATACAGGGACTTGGCTTTGCTGAAATCCGGTGCGCCACTTGTCTTGCCAGCTGACGTCGAGGTGGACGGCGAAGCCATGGGGAATGCAGAGAGTGGAGGTTGGGATGTGCTTTGTTGTATTGGGAATGCGGAGGAGGATGCACCACCGGGGGCGAAGGGGGATGAGACGTTGTTGGAACCGGTGTTCAATGCAGAACCGAAGGTGGTGGTGCCCTGCGAAAGTGCATTGAATGCAGAAGCCGTGCCTCCGGTTGTGTTGCCGAAGGCTGATGTGGTTGTGGTAGGAGCGCCAAACGTGGATGTACCTGTGGCAGGGTTGGAGTTCCCAAACGCTGAGGTGGTTGGTGCAGACGCACCGAATGCGGAGGTGGCAGGAGCGGGGTTTGGGTTTCCGAATGCGGATGTGGCGGCAGGCGCTGGTTTGCCAAATGCGGATGTGGTGGCAGTATTCCCGAAAGCTGATGTGGAGGTTGGTGCAGGGTTTCCAAAAGCTGATGTGGCGGGGGCAGGGTTGCCAAAAGCTGATGTGGCTGGTGCTGGATTTCCAAACGCTGATACGGCTGGAGCAGGGTTGGGATTTCCAAAAGTCGAGGTGGCAGGCGCTGGATTTCCAAAGGCCGATGTGGCGGGGGCAGGATTGCCAAACGCGGATGTGGCTGGAGCTGGATTCCCGAACGCTGAAGTCACCTGGCTGGGCGCTGGCGCTCCGAAAGAACCCTGCCCAAAGACCGAAGTTACTGCACCTGCACCGAATGCAGACGGTTGGCCAGAAAATGCAGAGAAACCGCCACCGCCACCGCCACCACTACCACCAAATGCCCCAGTGGCGGGTTTGATAACTGATGACGGAGCAGCCTGACCAAAAGCTGAGGTTTGGCCTAACGTAGATGATTGGCCGAATGCAGATGTGGTCTGTTGTTGGGTGTTATTAGAGAACGCGGATGTAGATTGGGTTGCAGGTTGGCCGAATGTTGAGGGCTGTCCAAAAGCTGATGTGCTTGGACCAGGAGCTGAAGTTTGCCCGAATGCGGGCTGGCCAAAAGCGGATGTCCCGAAAGCAGATGTTGTAGTTGTCGGGTTCGAGAACGCTGAGGTTGTGTTGTTGTTGGCACCAAAGGCAGATGTAGTGTTATTGCCACCACCAAAGGCGGAGGCGGTGGTGCCACTGCCAAAGGCAGAGTTAGTGTTGGCGTTGCCAAAGGCGGTCTGCCCGAAAGCCGAAGTAGTGGGTACGTTGCCAAACGCAGATGTTGTCGCAGGTGCTCCAAAGACGGATGAAAATGTGGATGGGGCGTTGGGGACATTACCCGTAGCTGCTGCTGTTTGAGCCATGATGGAGACACACTGACTCAAGGCAGTTTGGTAGACTTGGTTCAAATTGCTGCGTGCGTTCTGTCATGTATTCGTTATCATGATTTATCCGATCCTAGAACACAATGACGGACCTCGTAGACCTGTTCTGAGGCAGCAATCTTTTGACTCTCAAACGCAGGCTAGAAACTCGCTGAGAGGGGAGTTCAAGTCATAATTGTCTGCACTTACATATTGTTCGGCTTTCCCTTCCTGTTGGCTAATGAGTGCTTGATGTCGCAACTCTTCGGGTGACGTGTCCAAGCCAGCCAGTAGGTTGAGTTCGTATTTCGCGGGACCGTAGGTCGATAGTGGCCAAAGCGGCTTTTCCTTTTGTGGCGTCAAATCACTAGCAAGACTTTCCTCGCTAAGATTTATATACATCTCGTTAGACAATACATGCAACAAAAAATGACGGATTTGAAATTGACAGACCTGAATGGTGGCTTCACAGAATTGGCTGTTAAACGGCTCAATAACTAATATGGTCATTGCATTGTTTTTGTATCGTACCTGGGATGTCATGGGAGTTGCGACATTTCGTCCCAAATCTACAGTTCCCGCGTAAGAAGAACTGACAGACAGCCTAGAATATACGTTAGTAAACGCGAAACGCGATAACGTGGGAGCACTCACCATCGTAGGCCACGAGGGCGAGATGAACGATGAAGTCGAAGAGAGAAGGGTCGAACCGCACGTGACCGACTCAATCCTCTCTTCACTACTGTCAACAGCGACCTCGCCGCTTTGCGCGTTCTTGTGCAGGAATAGGCCTTGTTGACCATTTGATTTTTATATAACAAGTCAATAGACTTGATAAGCGTCAAGTACACGTTAAACCCATGAAGACAGAATCCGAAGCCTCGACGCCCGCACCAACGCCAACGCCAGCACCGACTTACACAGCACCACAGTGGGCGACGACATCTCGTAAGACCTGCTCTCTTGTCTAGACGAGTCGTACTGATTAATATATTCTGTAGAAATACCTATCGATCCCGCGTTGCAGCAACAGACTGCGCATGCTACGTAAAACCAGCCATCTTCACGACTCTAAACTATCTGTTGAGTCTCAAATACAGGACAACGCCGTATCAACACTACCAATATGCAACCCATTACCCTCAGGCAACGTACACTTATGGTGCCTACGCAGCTGCGGTCGCGCAGGCACAAGCTGCGAACACTGCTACTCAAGCCACGACGACAACAACACCAGCCGTGCAGCGCCCGGTAGCCGCCGCAGCACCAGCAGCAACCTCGAGCTTAGACACATCCGATATTGCTACGCTTAATGATGCTCTCGGTAGTGCCGGCGTCGATCTACGGGTGTGTCTTATATCCTTTCGTTTCTTGTTCAAACAATCGATTGCTATCCCAGGCCGAAGAAGAAACACTCCAACGTGCACACGAATCTCAACCCACCTACCGCTCATTCGAGGACCGTTCACGCAAGCAACCCCCCACACCCTCATTCGACACGCGCATCCTCGGTGCTACCATGCGCACCATTGGCACCCAACACAAAATCACCAAAATCCCCGATGACTCGACGAACTACATGGCCCTTGCACTCCGTGCACGGCTGCAGGACCTCGTGACAGCCATGATAACTGCCTCGCACCATCGCACGGACACTCAGTTTGACCGCCCTGCCTCATTATACGAAGATAACTCACCGATGTGGAGTATTGTTGTACGGAGTGACGTAGCGAAGCAGCTGGCTGCGCTGGAGAAAGTCGAGCGTGAAGACGAGACTAGGATTCGGAGAGAGAGAAAGGAAAGGCAGGATATGGCAGCTGCACATGCCGCTGCACTCGCCGCGCAGGCGAATGGGACTGCGAGCTCATTGTCGGCGGATGGGTTTGACGATGTAGAAGGCGGCGCGAAAAAGAAGAGGAAAAAGGAAGGACCGGGTGTTACGGCGAGGAATATGTCGGAAGATGTGAGGAAGAAGATGTCGAATGCTGTGGCAACGCAGGCGGCGGGGTTGGGTGGGCGGTATGCATGGATGAATGCCTCGAATGCGGCGGCGTCTACGCCGGCCAAGGGGAAAGCTGCTGTTACGACAACGAGTACGAGTACGCCTGCTGCCACGGCTAGCTCGCCGAATCCGGGCGGAACAGCGACTACGCCCGTGTCGACGACGACGCCTGTGGCGGGAACTGCGACTAGTTCCTGGGCGCGGCCGTATGTGTCTACGAAGAAGTCGACGACACCGACGGCTGCCCCAGAGGAAGAAGATACTCGGACCTTGGTTACTATGCGAGATGCAATGTTCGTGATTGAGAAAGAACGCGGCCATGGTGGTGGAAGAGGTGCTGTCCGTGGTTGGTCGTGATTTCTGTGATCTTTTGTACTCTTGTATCCTTCTTTTAAGCGCTAAGCAACTGTGATAATGTGGTGATGATACACAACTGAAAAACGGCAGGTAGAGCACAAAGTACTCGTTACTTTGAATCATCCTAGTGATTGTACTCTGAAATCTTGGGTAACGGACTACTTTGGCCCGATTTGGTTGTGACTGTCGACACGCACGAGCAAAGGTCCCGTACTTATTAATTTCTTTGAAAGAGTGACGTCGACGACTTCAGCAAGGTCGGCATTCCCACGATTTACCTATGTGAACCCGAACATTCTTCATTAGAACTCTGACAACCTCTATGTAATGGCTTCAACTGGCTCAGCAGACGTTGGGGTTGTCAATGACCATGAGAAAGAGGGTCTGATAAACGACTCAGCACTCCTCATCAACGAGAGGATTACGAAAGATGGCGAAGAGTTGATTTGTCGTGACACGACTGACTCTCCTGACGAGTATGATGAGGAAGAGGAAGAGCAGGATGAGGAAGAGGAAGAGGACGACGAGGGTGACGAAGAGGACGATGACGAAGATGACGAAGATGATGAAGAGGAGGACGAGGATGACGACGACGACGAGCCAGCACTCAAGTACGAACGAATATCGGGTGCAGTGCCAGACTTGCTCAAGAAAGATTCTGCCTCGGCCCTTGTCGTTGCGAACAAGCTTATGGTACAGATAACACCTTTGAGGTCCAACTCAGTCTCATGTCATTCGACAGGCACTTGGGACTCATGCAGGCATCGTGCACATCCTCGACCTCACTGGCAAACGGATAAAGTCCTACAAGCCTCACATGGCTTCTGTCATTGACATTTCAATGGATGCAACTGCAGACTTTGTGGCTACTGCATCCATAGACGGTGAGTAAACGAGAGAATTGCGGCCATTTCGCTCTTATGCTTGACCCCTAGGACAGATCGTCATTCGTTCTATGTCTACGGCAGAAACATATTCTTTTGATCTCAAGCGTCCAATGCGCACAGTGGCTCTTGAGCCCAACTTTGCGAAACGCAACACGAGAGCATTCGTATGCGGTGGTTTGGCTGGGAATCTGATTCTCTACGAGAAAGGGTGGCTTGGTCACAAGGAAACTATATTGCACTCCTCGGAAGGACCAATATGGCAAGTTCGGTGGCGAAGCAGACTTATTGCATGGGCGAACGATTTAGTGAGCATATTCTGTGCTCTTCGCACTCCTGTGTAACCCATGTCATTCCAGGGCGTCAAGATCTACGACTACGTCTCACAAACGCGCATCACATTCATCGACAGACCAGAGGAAAGCCCCAGAGCCGATCTTTTTAAATGCACACTCGATTGGCAAGATGATTCGACGCTACTCATCGCATGGGCGGATCATATCAAAGTTGCACGCATCCGGGCGAGGCCTAAGACGTCGAATAATGCAATTCTGCCTCCATTCATTGTTGAAATCACCGCCGTCTTCCAGCTCGATTGCATGATAGCCGGCATCATACCACATCCAACCCCGATTTCAGCCTCGACCCCTTCTCAAGCGTTGGTCCTCGCCAGCGACACCGCATCAATAGTCTCTTCGACTCCAAATTCGATCTCCTTGACATCATTCCTCATCATCGCCTATAGCTCTCCAGATACTTTCTCCGACGAAAGAACAGACGACCGCGACAAGCAGGCGCGCAAAGCCGCTGAGCGTCCTGAACTTCGCATCATTTCCCGCACGGGCGAGGAGCTCGCAGCTGATGCGCTGAGTATTACGGATTACCACCTGTGGGGATGCAACGACTATGTACTTTGTGATGTTCTCGGTAGCGATGCTGGTTCAGATGAGGGACGGTGCTATGTCGTGATGAGTCCTCGAGACCTCGTTCTTGTCAAACCGAGAGACCGGATGGATCATGTTGCGTGGCTCGTTGAACGGAAGCGATATGAAGAAGCATTGCATGATATGGAAGTCATTGAGACTGATCTGCCCGGAGTCGCTAAAGGAGCATCCTTGAGTGCCGTTGAAATTGGGCAGCGATTTATTGAGCATCTCGTCAGCGAAGGTGAGTCTTATGACCATTTTGTGTGTTTGTTTTACTGATTCTCTATACCAGGTGACTTTGCGAAGGCTGCCGAACTCACTCCGAAGGTGTGCGGTCAGGAATCCAATCGCTGGGAAGATTGGATTTTTACCTTTGCCGGGAAACATCAACTTCAGGTGAAAGTTCATAGTGATATCTGATTACTTGTTTTCTGATTGTCGTGTTCCAGGCTATCATCCCCTATGTGCCTACTGAAACTCCTCGTTTAGAACATGTCGTATACGAGATGATGCTTGCCCACTTCCTGACACATGACCGAGAGGTATAGCTACTTCTTCTGCCCTGGCCAATGCTTACATTGACCATCCGTAAAAGACTCTCCTGAAAACGATTAAGGAGTGGCCGAGAGAGATTTACAACATCGATGCAGTCATTGTTGCTGTTCGGTCAGAACTAGAGAAGACAGCCTCAACTTCGTCAAGAATATCTTCAAGCCCAAATTCCAAACTTCTGATGGAATGCCTGGCAGAATTGTACGTATCTATACTCCCCGATGCACTCTACCGTTCACCCACAGATCCTTTTTTTCGTGAAGGTATACTGCAAATCGCCAGCCCGGCAAAGCCCTCCCTTATTTCCTGAGGCTACGGAGACCAAACGTTTTTGATCTCATTCGAGAACACAACTTGTTTACTGACGTGCAAGATCAAGTTCTGCTCCTCGTGGAATTCGATGATGAACTTAGAAAACAACGCAAGCGTGATGGACAAGTGCTCGATGACAAACGAAGCGATGCGATCACTCTCCTCGTCAACAACATACACTCAATACCTGTGAGTTCTTTATTTTAACCCTCGATGTACTCTAATATCCGTTCTAGATTGGGCGCGTTGTACAACAGCTCGAGAGCACTCCATACTACCTCTTCCTCTATCTTGACGCCCTGGTGATGGAGAAAGACCCAAATCTGGTCTCCGACTTTGCAGACCTTCAGGTCGGCAGTGCCATGTTATCTTTATAAATTTCCTAGCTCAAGGATTGAACAGGTGAAACTGTACGCAGAATACGCTACACCTCGGCTCATCGATTTCTTGCGGGCAAGTAATCACTATAACCTCGAGATGGTATGGCAGCATCAATATTCTTCGGTTTGAATGCTGATCCTTTGCTAGGCCTATAATGTGTGTCAAGAGAGAGATCTGGTACTGGAAATGGTCTTCTTGTTGGGCAGAATGGGGAACAACAAGAAAGCGTTGATGCTCATCATCGAACGACTTGGTGACGTCCACCGAGTAAGTGTCCCCTCTTCGCCTGAAGGGCTTGTTCTGAAGTCTGTTGTAGGCCATCGAATTTGCCAAAGAGCAAGGTGACGATGATCTATGGGAAGATCTTCTCAAGTATTCGGAGACACGGCCACGTGAGTAATAGGTTTGCATTATTCGAGATCTTACATACTAACATCAACTAATCTTCAAGCTTTCATTCGTGGTCTTTTGGAGAACGTTGGAGTCGAAATTAGTCCAATCAGGCTCATTCGGCGTATCAAGAATGGGTTGGAGATTCCGGGTCTGAAGGAGGCACTGATCAAGATCCTCCAGGACTTCCATCTTCAGATTTCTCTACTCGAAGGTTGTCAAGAGATCATGAATGGCGACAGTTCGGACTTATCGCTTCAATTGCAAAAGAACCAGACGAGCGGGTTTTTCCTTGGTGGTGAGTTTCGCTGAATTGTTTCGAGGTTGCTATAAAGTCACACATACCACATCGTAACAGCAAAGAATAATTGCCCAATTTGCTCGCAGTCCCTGCAAGAAAACCCACAGTCACTTCTCCTTTTGTTCTTGTGTCGACATGTGGTACACGCACATTGCGCCGCCGGAGGTGACCAGCTACCTCATCAACCCGATCCTGCTTTACGTGTCGTAGGCATAGGTAATGGCGCTATGGGACTCAGCGGAAGGATTGCATTGTCAGTGACTTAGCTTCCATCTTTATGGGGTTTTTTGTCGAATTCAGATAACTGATCATGTTTTCAATCTATAGCGAGTCGATAGTTCGATCAAGGATCAGACAAGGCTGCCCTGTTTGTTATCAGAAATGTGAAGGACTACGGACATGAGTCTAGCTCTCGACTGTTTTCTTTGTTGTCTTTGGTTTGGATATCAGAATTGTATACCCTAAGAACCTAATGCATATACCTAGGATATGTCACTCAAGATGTCATTGGATCAGCTGGTTTGTGGAATTCCAGATCTAACCCTTCCCGCGTGTTCAACGTGCTGGTTCCCCTCGTACTCCTATATCTCACTGGCAACAGGAGGTTGCAAAGTGTTAGGACGAGAGGGCCCCTCTAACCCCCTGACTCCTTTCTTGTGTGGCGCAGTCTGACAATTTTCTACAAAACCCCTAGACCATAAAATCATATGCTTAAGGACGATCGTCTTCATCGCCTTCGGACATTGCTCACTGCCTCAACGACCAACTTCGAGTGGGTCATCCTCTAGGTATAAAAGGGTTGCATCAGTGACAATGGCTGCCCAACCGTTCCCCGACCAGCCTCTCGAGAACTTCCTTAACTTCCCATCTTTACTTCGCTCGCTACTATCATTACTCAGTAACAATGAGGTACTCCTTCCTTGCCTTCTGCGCAGTTATCGGACAGGTTGCGCTTGTCACTCCAGGTGTCTTAGCGGCTCCCCTTCAATCTACAAGTGAACTTACGGAGGTTCGTATCGTTTGTCTAAGGACATAGCGACAACTTACTCACAGGTTTTCTCCTACAGAGAAGCTATGGGCACTCAAGTTACCACAGAAAGTGGCAGCCCTCTCGTTGGAATTCAT
The DNA here is from genome assembly GCA_017657355.1 of Termitomyces sp. K1Ac. Taxonomy (NCBI): domain Eukaryota; kingdom Fungi; phylum Basidiomycota; class Agaricomycetes; order Agaricales; family Lyophyllaceae; genus Termitomyces; species Termitomyces sp. K1Ac. The sequence continues at coordinate 11,832 of JAGGAS010009439.1, read as the reverse complement.
GGTCATACTGGAAGCCTAACCGCCCCTCTTACGGCGGCAACGGCGGCAATGGCGGAAATGGCGGCAATGGCGGCAATGGTGGATGGAGCAGTGGGGGTTGGTGGGGCTCTTATAGCGGGAACGGCGGAAATGGTGGAAACGGCGGAAATGGTGGAAACGGCGGAAACGGCGGAGGTGGCAAGTATGGTGGTAACGGGGGTAATGGAGGCAACGGTGGGAACGGTGGCAGTGGTGGTAACGGTAGCTGGGGAGGCAACGGTGGTAATGGCGGCAACGGAGGAAATGGCGGAAATGGCGGCAACGGTAGTTGGGGCGGCAATGGAGGTAGCGGTGGTAACGGTGGCAATGGCGGAAATGGCGGAAATGGCGGAGGTGGCAAGTATGGTGGTGACGGAGGTAATGGTGGCAATGGCGGGAACGGCGGAAATGGGGGTAATGGAAACTGGGGAGGTAGCGGTGGTAATGGTGGCAACGGCGGCAACGGCGGCAATGGAAGTTGGGGTAGTAATGGAGGTAACGGCGGAGATGGCGGCAACGGAGGTAATGGGGGAAATGGGTCTGGTAATGGTGGCAATGGAGGGAACGGCGGGAACGGCGGGAATGGGGGAAACGGTGCACATGGCGGAAACGGGGGCAACGGAGGCAATGGTGGAAACGGTGCCAACGGTCAACCCAATGGGATGAATGGGATGAATGGCGACAATAGTGATTAATAGTCACATTCTTCTTTTCTACCTCTTTACTACTAGCTTAAAAATTATAATACGACCTCTTTGCTCATCAGAAAGAAGCGAGGTGAATCTGAAAAGACGGAAGCCTCTGTCGATCTTGGGAAAGGAGCTTGGCGCATCTACGAGCAAAAATTCTTGAAGAACTGACTAAACGCTCTGAATATGTCAATATGGCGAAAGAGTATGGATGTATATATATACATAGTTACAACCACACTGATAGAGATAGAAAAAGGCTTTTGACTAGAGCGGTTAAAGATCAGCGGCTCTAGAAAAATGTTTCGGCACTAGGTTTGTGTCGTCCTCACACTGCTACATAACTATCGGGCAGCGGGTTTGTTGGAGACAACCTTCCAATTGGAGACTGCGCTTACATACATCACCAACAACAACAAGAAAATACTCCCGATAAGTTAGTATCACCACGATTATCCTGTTCTCTAGATATGTATAACTAATGAATGAGTGAGAGTGACTGACGAATTTTCAGGGAGCTCACCATTTCTGCAAGCTATATATATTGGAGTCGATGCAACATGGACCATGGGTCATTGGTTGCTCTGTAAAAGATAAGGATCGCATACGGCGTCATCAAATCCATGAACGAACCCACCTCGTCTTCCTAGCAGTAGTAATCGTGACGCTAATCAACAATGTCACCTAAGCAACTAATGCATTCTCGCCTTCTTCCTGGTCGGGGCGTGTGTTCCGTTACCCCCAGTTGGCTGGCCATACGGGCCGCTTCCACTCAGGCTGGCGAAACTTGCTGTACTTCCCGGCTTCGAGTGAGATTGTCCGAAGTGAGGGCCACCCAGGGGACCCTGACCGCCGTGGTGCGAGGTGTTTGGAGCAGCAGCAGGCATCATTGATGGTGCTTCGTCTTGTGTTATTCGCCGATGTGGGGGTATCTGGCTTGCAGGTATACTCTGGAAAACACTGAGAAGTTTGGTAAAATCTCCGTACGGTGATTATTCTAAGTCACACACTTCCGAGTTGGTCTTGGTTCTTCATGGAACCATTTATGTTGGAGGGCTTCTTTCGCCGTGAGTCGTTTGTCGGGGTCATAAGCAAAAAGTCGACGCAGGAGGTCGTAACCATTAGGTGCGCGTATTCTGGATTGGGTCCATTCATGTAATCGATCCGTGAAACTCCCGAGAGGACTTAGGCCAATGTATTCATCGTTGGAGAACACTTACAGGTCCAATCGCTTCATATTCAGGTATTCAGGCATGTTGACGACGCCGGGCCAATCTTTCTCTGCGCAATTGTACATCAGACATGACTACGTCCAATAAGCGGCTAAAAACATACCATTTGGTGTGCCTAAGATTTCAAAGATTTTCAGAAGTTGATCACGTTGAAAGGGCACATTCTTCTTTGAGTCTAACTTGGCCTCTTCTCCCTTGAAGATTGGCCGCAAACTTGCCAACTCTGCCATGACACACCCGACAGCCCAACAATCAATCGCTTTATTATAGTGTTTAGCACCCAAAAGAAGCTCTGGAGCACGATACCATATAGTGACGACAACCTTGTCACCCACGAAAAGTGGTTGAAGAGGCTCGTATATCAACCTCGCTAGCCCAAGATCACCAATTTTGACCACCCCATTTGACGTGATCAGAATATTGGCGGGTTTAAGGTCGCGGTGTAGTATGTGGCACGAATGGAGATATAAGAGCCCGTTCAGCAGTTGATAGGTAAGGGATTTAAGAAAAGACATTGAGGGCATGATCCGGAGGGTCTGTGAGCAGTGGTGTATGACTTGCTGTGGGCACGTTTACTCAAGGCGATGGCCGGACCATGGGATTCAGTGTCACTCACAAGAAAATCATGTTCTGCATAATCGAAAACCATATAGATTGATTTGTCTTCCAGTATCACTTCTTTTAACGAAACAACATTTTCATGATCAATCTCCCTATTCAACTGCTCGAGAGACTAAGAATCAGGGCAATAACGTAGACCTGTAAACTCACAGCAATTTCACGAATTGCGCTCTGACTAATCCCAGTATAGGTAACGACGTCGCCTTCCTTGCCAGGCTTGAATTTCTTGATAGCATGAATTCTTCCGTCCTCATCTAGACTTTGTGCTTTGTAGACCCGACCGTAAGTCCCAGAAGATATGAACCCAAGTATGTTGTATTTCGAAGTGACGTTGCGGCGAGCTGCATCGCGCTTTGCACGATATAGTCGCATAAAGTCATGTTGAAGGAGATTGGGTGGCCATTCGTCTTGCATCGGAAGACAGAAAATCTGTGCGAGAGTCAGGTCATGGTTTGGGTCCAGAAAGGCCAACCAACTACCAACCCTGATTAACGCTTTTACTGACCGTGGGAACTGACTTGTCGAAGCGCAGAACAATCATCTCATGAAGTTCAACTCAAATCCACATTTACAGATCTTATACTCAACAACACAAGCCAAAAAGAATATAAGAACAGGTTACTCGATCACCATCTCTTCAATCTGCTCGATAACCTCATCTACCCAAACCTCAATCTCCTCCTTCTCTTCCTCATGCTTACCATGCTTCTTACCCCTCTCTTCAGCGTGCTCCTTCTTACAATTGGCGCGCCATTTGTTCCATTCATCCACAAGACGTTTACGAAGCGCAATGAGCTCAGCGCTAACATTGCTCTCCTCTGCCGCATCCTCTTCGTCAAAGGTACGGCCATAATGATCACCAGTGCCCAGCAGTTGAATACCACTTCCCCAGTCCTCCTTCGACGGCTCACGACGGCTGGGCTCCTCAACACTGAAATCAAGATCCCAGAACTCCAGCTCCGATTTGCTCGACGAGCCGACGGTGGCCAGGACCACATGGCGACCACGCGGTGACCAGCGGATGGCATTGCTCGTGCGCGTCGGGAGTGAACGGAGGATCCTGAAGTCGTTCTTGCCGCTGGCGTGCTCGAGTTGGTAAAAGCTGACGTCGGTCTTGACGGTTATGCCAGGTCCGGGATTGCCGAGGTTGGGGTCGCTGCTGGAGACGATGGCGAAGCGTTCACCTTTGGGCTCCCAGGAGAAGTCGGTGACGGTGTCTGTTGTTGTCGAGGCCAAGTTAGGACGAAGAACTGGGGATGTTACAATGAACGGACCTTTCAATTCTATGACCTCCACTGGGTAGTCCTTTTCGCGCACTCGGAAGATTTCGAGGTTGCAGAAAATAGACTTTTTCGTCTTTGTGTGACGGTCAACTTTGACGCAGAGGAAGTCACCCTGGTTTTGCCAGTAGAGTTTACACTAATTAATCCATAAGATCACGAGTCACTCTATTTCTGTGATAAGAGCGAAAACTGACCTCTGTCACGTTGAAAAGATTCTTCTGACGTAGGATGCTGCGACTCGGGAAGCCAATGAGAGTAACACGCGCAGGCTGATTGTCGATTTCCGGCGTCCAATAAGCCAACATGTTTTCGCGCGCCTTCTTTGGCTTGCCCGCTTCAGCAGCCTTTGCGTCCTCCTTGTCCTTATCGCCCTGGGGACACCACTCAAAGTCCTGCACACCCTCAATCTTCAAACTCTTCTTTCCATGCAAGTGCATGCCGGGAACCTCGTAAACACTGATCATCTGCCCACGGGTGAGACGAGCAACGAACTTGTCATCGGGACTCCATTTGAGTGCAGGCCAATGAATCTGTTTCTTGTTAGTTGGGGTTTCACCATCGACGAGGGTCGAAAAGGTTCGCAGGAGGTGTCCGGTTTTGATGTCCCATACGGCCATGTTGTTTCCTTCGTCGTCGGGTGAGAAAAACTGAGGCCCCTGTTTTGCGCCTTCGTGTACGACGATGGGCTCGTTGGACCAGGTAACGAGGTATTGTTCGCAGGGTGAAAAGTCGATGAGTTTGACCAAGGGATGTGCGAATTGCTGTTGCTGTTTCCACGAAGATCCACCCCATATGCGTACGCCTTGTCGGTGTAGAGTCGCGATGTAAGTACCTAGGGGAGACCATGCAACGTAAAGGAAGGGTTCTTTCCATTCCTGAATGCAACAGTTTATA
>JAGGAS010009438.1:5631-28395 GCA_017657355.1 Termitomyces sp. K1Ac | reverse complement strand
ACGTTGAACCTTGCAGTTCTTCCCACTTCTTCCCTATGCTCTCAACCCACGACGGCACAGGTGACGCTGGCCCTACCGTTAGTGCAGCTAGACCAGGTATTGACGACACCGGCGGAAAGTTTGTTCCATGTAGAGTCGCTCTCTTGGCCCGGAGTGCTTCCTTCCTTGTCGCGTCCGTCACCTCCAAAGTCGATTCAGGCTGACTTGAGGTTGGCGGCGGTCCTTCCGATGGAATGAGAACTCGAGAGTGCACCTCCACCGACTTGCGGCGATACAACTTCGAAGCGTTCAATAGTGGTACTTCAAGAACAGGTTGCGAGTCGGGCTGCCATTGCTGTTGCTGTTGCTGCTGACGCTGATGCTCAAATGCAGGGTTCGGGCTCATGGTAGGCGTCGCGCCTGTATCATGGACCATGAGAATTCGGGTCGGCTCACTGTCACCAGCTGTCTTCGTATCTATAGCGATAGATGATGGAGAAGATCGGGAGAGGCGAGTGGGCTTAGTCGTATAAGTGGAAGCTGAAGGATTCGACTGCGAGGACGAGTGGGCAGGACGCAGAGAGCGAGGCGCAGATGAAGGAGGTGGCAAAGAATGTATCTGTTCTCCAATGGCTAGACCCGCCGCGATAAATCTACTAACACCCTGAACGCCTTCTACAAATCCTTCAATGACTGCGCTATTGGCCTGAGAAGTCGAAGCGGAAGCCGGAGGGTTGTCAAGAAATCCTCGATTGACTATGCGCTCCCATTTTCGTTTGACTTGGAAGTGGATATGTAAGCATGAGACAAGGAAGACCTGTGAATCCACGTACGCTGAAGAATCTCTGTCTCAAGAACAGCCAGCTGAGAACGAAGCTCAAGGCATTTCGATTCCTTCTGTGCGATGAAATGTAGAAGGTCCGAATGCCTGGCGTTGACTCTTTCAGACCTATGATGTCAGAGTGACCAGAGGTTGAAAACGCACTTTTCAACCAATGTCAATGGCGGCCTCTCTTGCGCGTCTTGCTCCCCACGTTCCTCTGGCGATGTGGTATGAGAGCTCGATGAGTTCAATAGCAAGTTGGGCTGGGGACTAGACGACGGTGAACGTGATGACTCGATTTGATTGCTGGAACGGTATGAAATTGAAGAATGACGGCGGATATTTGGCTTGGCAAACGGGCTTGTGCTAGAAGTAGGAGGGGGAGATGGAAGTTGAGTAATGACCGAATTCGCAGGCAAAGGAGTGTTTCCGTCAACGAGATGAAGGGGACGGGGACCCAGTGTTACATTTAAATTTAAAGAATGGCGTTTGGAGGTTGTTGCTGCTGACGCCGACCGAGGCGGCATCGTTGATTGCGAACTCATGGAAGAAAGGAAATAAGCAACGAAATGACTACGATCACGGTGTTTGGCTGACAACAATCGCAACGCGGACCTACTGCCGCTCGGCGCTCAACATCAGATGTTTCGCATATTCACATTCACCACAACGCTGGTCAACTAGGCGTACGACACCATGTATGATTACCGTATCCGACTTTAATTCGCGCACCCAACCACGCATACTTGCCTAGACACGCTTCCAGACCACAATCCTCTCTTTTCCGACGTGCCTTGGTAAAGATGTCTCTGGAGCCTTGTCGAGGACCTTCTCGAACGCCTCTCCCAAAACTTCCTTGTAGTGCAGCAGAAGCAGAAGCAGAAGCTAACAATCGCGTTCAGAATCGTTCTTCCTCCGAATCACAATTCGCTCAAGGCACTTCAACCCCAAGACCTCGCCACGCTACCGATCCCTCATCATCATCTTCATCTTCGATCACTTCTGCTTCCCAGGTCAATGCCCCCACCAGCAGTGTTTATAGTGATTCATCGCCACTCAAGCCCACGTTCAGCTCCAAGATCATTCGCACCCCTGCGCACTACGTGCAATCTTCCAACGCCTCTTCCTCAACCTATGTTGACTCATTAGCAGGTCGCATGGAGCATCTGAGCACTTCAGAGCATTCTTCGCTTGGTCGTTCTAATCGTCAATCTTCTAATCCTCCCTCCTCTATCACTGGAGCCCAACTGTCAGCCGAGCCCGCGAGCGTTCTTAGCCCCTTAGTCATTCCAATGACTCCACGAGCCCTCCCAAGGCGCCCAATCACCCGTGGTGCGACCGAACCTAAAATCGGTAGGCGTTCAGGTCTCGATATCATTCTTGAATTGCCGAGACGTCATGAAAGCTCTTCTAACCTGCAAGAGACACCTCGAATGTACGCATCTCAGACTGCTCCTGGCCGGCCCATGCCCAATCGCTCAGAATCATACCCTCGATCCGCATCACCAAATGCTACTCAAGATGCTGCTTCACAGGACGGGTACCCATACAGTCGCCCAAATATCGAATCCGGGGACTCTCGGCGTCCCTCCAATGTTCAACAACATACCCCTCCCGAGATCGACTCATACCCAGCACCCCAAAGTGCTTCTTCTCGCCAACAAACCTTTTATCCCACAACACCGTCTCAGCCAAACCACTCTTCTAGCTATACACCCACGCGTCATTCATCTTCTCACCAATCGTCTCCCACACAGGCAGCCACTTCTCACACAACATCAAGACATTCCCCGCCGAAACCCCCTCGCTCTACACCTCCCTCATATCCCCATGATTATCCCATTACTCCGGTGAGTCTGCACAGAAACGCTACCCCAGTGGCCCCGTACACCTATCAGGAGGAGCGTCCGAAACCGGTCAAACCGTACGTGATATACGTGCCTGTCAGCCTTCCCCTCGCCCAGGGCTGCCGGTTGGGATATTGGAATCGTCGTGGCGATCATTGTACGGAAGAAGGTTATTTAGTATTCGCGCCACCTGAGTTAGCCAATCCCCCTGAACTATCGACATATCCCGAACGCGATTACCAAAGTCATGTGGGCATCCGCGTCGCTTTCGATCCCAAAAGACCGGAGCTTCCTGAGTCGCTTCCAAGACATGGACAGCCGCCCGAGAAGCCATACAAGGACGTGCGTAGTTATTGTCGGTCTATCCGCACATTGATTATTGACTTGCCTCTGCTTTAGTTTGTGATCTACGTCTCATGATAGTGACGTCAGACAATCTATCTCAGGCCCCTCTGATTTTGTACAGCCTGAGTGTATCTAGTATGTAGTAATCATATAATATCATCATCATCTGCATTATTTTATTTAAATCCCAGTCATTACAAAACTCTTCATTTCAAGTTATGGATACATATGTGATTAATGAGTACAGAACACGATAAGTTAGAGTCTAGGAGTTGATACAACGAAGTAAAAACACATCGAGTTTATAATATTGCTGAAACAGTTATATATAAAATAAGTAAGTCAAAGAATCCTGCAGTTAATTGCCAATACCGCCATGAGCTGCACGCATGTGGTCGTAGATTCCATTGCCACCAGGGAATGTTTTGAGACAGACCCAGCAGATATGAGTCTTGCATTGAGTGCATGTCATGTGGTTACATCCCTCATTCCGTTCTATCAGGACATTGCACCCGGGGCAAGGCTTGACGTCGTGGTGTGACATCCACTCTCGGAAGAGATTGTTATCACGGTTGGGATCTGGACAGGAGAAACCATCATGAGCCTCAACATGGCAGCTGGGGCATATCCGTAACAAGCATGAAGGACACTGCAATACGGTGTCTCTGGGAGCACGACGGTAGATCTGTGGGCAATCTGGGGTGGGACAATAATGGAATTCGTCACTGTGAGCCTGGACATAGGCAGAGAATGCAGCATCTACGACTGCACCAAATTCGGGAATGGTCAGGATTTTACGGGCAATCTGGAGTGGGATGTGTTCTGTACACCTTGCGTTGTTCCCTAAGCAGGTTAGTGGAAAAGATTTGTTATTGACCGTGGACATGAGGTAATGGGTAAGACAGTCACGGCACCACGAATGCGTGCATGGAAGGATGATTGGATTGGTAACTTCGTCGTAACAGACTGGGCATATAGCAGCACTTCGACGCCGTGCAGGATGAAGTTGTGTTTGACGTGCGTGATGGACGGCATCCCGCGCCGACTGGTAGACATTGTCACTTCCACGAACGATAAGGCGGCGGCGATCAGAATCTAAGTGATATGGTACAATGCCGCATCCGGGCTGATAGCGAACGGGGATACCAGACTGGGCTAGTTCTCGTAAATTACAAAACAATCGAGGTGTGTGCGAACCCGGTTGTGTAACACTTGACATACATGTGGGTGCATTCTTCGTAGCATTAGACGCACTTGAGGTTGACGGTGATGAGACGGAAAAAGTGTTGTTGGCACGTGGATGAATACGAGGACAATGTTCGTTATTTCGGCATTGTCCATGAAGGAAATCTCGACAAACTTCGTTCGAAGAGGCAACTGTACGATGTGCCTTGCCGCTGGCGTTAGTGAGAGGAATCAATCGCGGCACTTAAAAGACATACATCCCATCCAAATGCATAGAACCTCCCTGCAAGATCAGAGTGTGTGACAGGGTTGGCAGATGTGGCGCTGGCATCGTCGAGAGTCGTCTAGAAATGTAGAGTCAGCTATCATGGCTTCCTAAGCAAGTGAAAGATGGAACAATGGTAGTGAGAGGAATGTTGTAATTCCTATTGAAACGATCTACATGATCATACGTCATGGCTTGCTGGATAATAACTATGAAGCACAGCTACTCCAGAAATAAGAAACAGAGGTTCGTACCTTGGTAGCTGTCGATTGAAGGACTACTTGAGAACATGAAGGTCGCTTGTCCTCTGACGGTGGCGCATTTTCATCATGCTTACGCCCAGGTCGTTGCTGCCGCCGTTTGTTTTCCGGACTCTGCATGCTTGACGTCAACTAGAAGGTAGATGTTTGCCCTTGTGAAAACATACCGTACTCCTGGGTGAGGTGGAATTGGGGCGCAGAGAAACGTCTTTAACATCTGACTTGAGCGTAGCATCGGCAGTAGACTTCTTCGAAGTTGACGATATCGTTTGAGACTTGACTGTATAACGTCGAGAGGCATCTTGTTTCATCTGCCGGCCAGCAGCAGAGGCTTTGGGTGCGGAGACCATGAAGAGGTAAGCTTGTAAGGCCAATCTGCGTTTCGATCGCTGTTGGCCCCTTGGGCAAGACGAGATGTGTGAGAAAGACTCAACGGCTCCGGGTCTCGAAAGTTCCCAATCTGGCACGTGGCCTTGATTCTCGGCCCGGATGAACATGACGCGTTCACATTCCAAGGAATGTTGACCACGCTGTATTCAGGAATTTCGACCACGTTCTGGACAGCTGGACAGTGCCAGTCAAAATTATGATGCTTTGCTCGCACTCAAACGCTAAATGCACAGGCGACAGACCTTGGGCCAGATGACGATGTTGACATTCGGGCCTACGTTCTCCTGGGATGCGATATTCGACACCGGTATAGGCTCCATCGCAAGCACATACTTTGACAAGATTTCAGATCAACAGCGCGCAGTTTTTGAGGACCTTCAATGACCCAGTCACATCTCGTTTTCTCCTCGTGTTCTGTGAGGAACGTGCAAGTGATGTGAGCCTCGCATAAGTAACCAGGTGACACAAGGCAACACCGTTGACTGTTGGTGTCGATGTATGAGTTTCAAGGTTTCGTAAAGGGCTAATCAATTTATTATGGACGGATCATCTTGGCAAATCTATATAGCCCAGCCGCGGCCGTCTGCAATATTGAATTATATTCAAGTCATGTTAGTAGTTATAAGATATCGATACATATATGCCTACGATGAAATAACCATGTAAAGTCCCACAAGTTCAGATTATTCACCACCTGGTAATATCCACCTCCGCCTCTCCAAACACGCTTGTTTTCTTCACCTCAAAGTCAGTATCCACAGGCTCCTCAACCTCCTTCTCATATAACTCCGGGAACTCCCGCCTCAAAAAACGTTGTACATGTGTGTTAATCTGCTCAAATTCCAATAAAAATCCGTCATGGCCATCAGGAGAGGGTATGATCACAAGCTCTGCATCTGGTATGTGAGTTGCAAGCTCCCGTTGTTCCGTCGTTGTGAACAGTCCGTCGGTCGCAATGCCGATGACCAGCGCACGAGGAGGAAGGGTCGCGAGTACCTGAGCTAGTGCCTGCGACTCCCCGCTAGCGCCGCCAGTTCGCCCACGAGCAACATCGTGAGTATCCATCTTACGTGTGATGTGTATATAGCAGTTGGCGTCAAAGCGTGAAATAAATTTGTTCCCCTGATAACGAAGATACGACTGAGCTGAGAAGACGGGTGGTTTCGATGGAAGATTGTTCGGTGGTGTGGGATGACACGAAGTTTTCCTCTGTATAGAGTTACGGCGATGGCCATCGTTGTGAAACACAAGTGGTTCACCACTCTGTTCTGGATTTGGTTCTGTATCTGTAGAGCCCAGTTGAGGTTTACGCCCAAAGCGGCTCTCAAAAGAATCACGAGAGCGATACGTCAGGAGCGCGCTCATTCTAGCGGCGGCCAGCCCTGAAGCAGGTTGTGCAGAATAAAACCCATCCTGATAGTCCGGATCGCTGTAGATACTCTGTCGCTGAGCCTCCCCCCAGCTGATACACCAGGCGGAATGTCGTGCGGATGTCGCCAAAGGAATGACATGGCGGATGTAGCCTGGCGGGCTGCAGAGGGGCCATTCAAGAACAGCCATCCCGCCCATAGACCCACCTATAGCGACAGCTACAGATTTGACCCCAAGATGGTCAAGGATAAGTTTATGAATCCTGTGAGCGAGAGGTTAACTAACCTGTATTAAGATCGACCTTGGAGTCGCTCACCGAACGTCATCTCTGATGGTTGTAGGAGGAAACTCGGGGCCATATGGATTACTAGTGTCAGGATTCACGGTAATTGGTGAAGCAGAACCATAGGGCGAGCCAAGTACATTGGCACAAAAAATAAAGAATCGAGAGGGGTCGAATGCTTTCCCTCGGCCCATGAGCGGTCCCCACCTACATCAATTATAAATAAAATCTTCAGTGCTTGACCAATGCTTAACGACAGCCAGACTGACCAATCTTCGACATCTGCGCTCCCAGTGAATGCATGACAGATTATCATGACATTATCGGCACTCTCATTAAGCTGACCCCATGTTTTGTAAGCGACTGGAACATCTTTGAGCTCTGAGCCACACTCAAGAGTGAAGGAAGGCACTATGTGGATAGATTGTTCGATTAGTGATGTTAAGACTGTTGGCATGAACACAGAATGAAAAAATCAAATAATCACCGGTCACCCTCGATAAGTTGTCAAACACTTTCTCAAAAAAATCTCCTCGGTAACTTCCGAGTTGATATCTAATCTGCTCTGGCACGCCTCAGGCAGTGAGAGCTGGTGAAGATCTTTGCCTCCGAGTGAATGACCTGGTTATGAGCGTGCGATCCCTCTGATCCTGTGATCCCGTCCGACTACCCAAACCAGTCCTAATTCATTCACATGCAGCAGCTTCTAAATCTTGTGAATAAATAGTGCACTCTAGTGCACCAAAGCGCAGTCCGGACATTTCGACACGAATTCTTGAATTTCTGAGCACCATATTGCCATTCATAGATGATAACTGTTCACCATCTAAACAACTCCCGGTCTCAAAGGATTCTTTGGTTGTTGGTGAGTAATGCTGGAGCACCCTGAGACGGCGACTTCATCTCGATGCTCTCTAGGAGGAACTTGACTTGCCATATGAAATGAAACACTACCAGCGTGATGCCAACCATCTTGCTCCCCCAGAGTTATTAGCGATTAATCCTCTTGGAAAGTCTCCAGTCATCACAGATGGCTCTCTAACTCTAGCAGAGAGCGGTGCTATCATTGGTATGTACTAGATCCGAGGGAACGTTCAATCCCGACTAACCTCTATAGAATATCTGATCTCGCGATACGGTAACGGCAAGCTTCAAGCACCAGCATCTGGCCAAGAATACATCGATAACCTGTACTGTTTGTTGCACTTTCAAATCTCCCATCGTCCAATCCCTGAGACGAAACGTAGATATGCACTATGCTGAAGGGTCTCTCATGCCAATTTTAGTCTCTAAGTTCATCAACGACATTGTTCCCACCAGGACTCCCTTTTTCTTACGGCCTTTCGCATATCTTATATTGAATGGTGTCACTCGACGATTCTTGATGCCCGCAATTGAAAAACACTTCACGATGGTGAGAAAACTCTTTACTAAACTTGCCATGTCTTGACCAATTTCTTCGCAAAGATTGAAGATCACCTGAACAAAAGTAAAACTGGCTGGTTCGCTGGTGGGAGTGAGCCAACTGTAAGTCTGGCATCCTTATGGAAAATCATGATTGACCTTCCTCTATCAGGCTGCGGACTTCCTCATGGCATTCCCACTGGAATGGATTGTTGCCGTTGTAGCCCCAAACCTGTCGAGGCCAAAGATGGTAGAGTATGTTAACCAAGTGCACAACCGGTATAGCAGAGATCTGTCTCCTCCCTCCCGTTGCTGATACTCACAACTCTCGTTAGACCAGCTTATAAGAGGGTAAGCCATATACATCCCACGTCACCCCTGACCTCATGATCATTATCAGGCACTGGAAAAGGGTGGGAAATACGAATTCAACTTAACGAATGATTCTTGAGAGTTTCAAGAACTTGGTCCCGATCATGAATTTTGAATTTTGACATTACTACTTCCGACGAGAGAAAATACAATATCATTTAAAAACTGAATATGTAACGTTTCCAGAGACGACTCCTCCGGGACAGTCATGAAGTTATGAAATGAACAGTTTGAATTATTGCAAAGGCCGACAGAGGCGCTCCGGTATTCGTGAGAAACGATGCGAGACATGACGGCGAAGACGAGGATCCAGGTTAAGGCTTGACTGAGACGGAGATTGATGCTTTTGGGACGGTTGCGGCACCGGAAGGGGTGGCTTGACGCTTCTAAGTGTAAAAGAATCATCGACGGTGTAAGGAAGACCAGAAACTTGAGGCTCTTGACCCGTAACGTCATACGACAGGTTCGAAGACTTGCGGTATCGAGTTAGACATTTTTGCAAGCAAAAGAAACCAAAAGTCTGAAATCCAATAAGTAACGCTTGTATGAGTCCAGCGGGCTTACCAAAATTCCAGAGAACATAGCACGGAGCAGTAAGCCAACAAAACAAATGAAAGATGAAAGAGGAATGTGAAGAAAGTATCCTCCTAGAGATTCCAAATCAACTTGTGACGGACCAGGTTCAGTGTAAAGGCATAAGTCACAAGATGAAGACGAACCATGGGTGAAGTATCCTAAAAGTCTTAATAGTCCCGGAAAGAACCACGAGAGCATGTGAAAATTGTTGACCAGGTGTTTATTTTGCTGAACCAAAGTCGCAGATGCATTCGCGACCTTCTCCAATTCCTCATGGGTTGTCATTGTCAGGTTCGAGATTGTAGCGACGAGAGCGTTTGCAGATAGAGAAGCTTCGCCTTGCGCTTGGTTGAGGAGCTTAGCTTGATGGATGGAAAATTCGAGTGTATGCGCAACCTCAGAACCTATCGCAGATAATTTTACAACAGACTAGTACGTTTTGTTTGTCTGCCAAGATAGAATCATATAGGAAACATGCCTGTGTCAAACTGTTCATCCCGTTACCCAAGGATGCCCATTGGTTCTGAACCCGGTTCTAGATCAGAGGAAGTAAGTCAGCCAGTTGAAAAGAGTGACCCGGGATGAAAGTCTACAATGATGTCGACCGAGGCCTGCGACTGGGCCTCAAGGTCGATGAGCATTTTGTCGACATGTTGCAGGAACGTTGATTCAAAAAAAAATGTCAAAGCGCGAAGTTCATCACCATGCTGAGGACCTCGCGTAAGCCACGGTATCTGCGATATAACGCCAAGAGCATACTCTCTGATACAAATCTTGAAGTGATGCTGAGGTCTAACACAAGATCATCGATCGATATCTAAAAAGGTAATAACTCGAGGTAAGGAACAATACCTGTTCCACGAAACGGAGAGAACGTTGTTCCTGTTCTTCCTGAAGAAGAGACACAGCGTCTCTGAGCATAACCAGTGTCTGTGTGTTTCATTCAGTATCCACTCACGTTTTGATCGAAGCAGAAAGCAATTTTGACATGATCAATATTAGTACTTAACGAAGATTCCAGATGATCGATACCGGTATTGATATCGTTCGAGGCGTTGCGTAGGTGGGACACAGCTTGATTCAAATCCTAAAGGGGAGCTGAACGATATGATCAGGCATTCACCATGGTTTGCACGTACGTCAAGACGGTTCTTCAAGGAATTTATGCTAAACTCGGTGATATTTTCTCGCGCGATTACATATTGCAAAAGAGCAGCTTGATCAAGGGTAACGTTCCTGTAGATATCACGCGCCACATCTGGATAATTGGCATTGTTGATCTTGCCATCAACACAATAGAGATAGATGAGATGCACCGATATCATTCCAGCGTCGAAATGCAAAGCAAAGTTGGGCTAAAACACCTGGTGAGCGGAGAAAGAGATAATTAGGGAACACATACGAGTTTCACGCAAATACCCCGAGTAACTTGACCAAAACTGGGCGCTTCGAGAGAGAGCACTAGCAGCGGTCAAGAAGGGGCTAGATGTTTCCACACATGTTGCTTACTCCACACAGTCTCCTTGCAATTGAATCACATCAGAGGTCAAATCTTGTAACTGACCCCGGGCGATGAACGGAACACATTCCAGAGGAACAGAGTGATGAGTGGCAGTCCTGAGTTCACAGAGTGTCATGGAAATAGCAACTTGTCAAAGATTAAGCTCATAGCTAGTTTCAAGAAAAAAAGAAGCCTCAATATGAAACCCACCATTAACGCGTTGACTCTCGTTCATGTCCAACTCGGCACAGTGGGACTGAATGGATGCAGCGGCTTTTCGAAAGCAATCTGGCTTGCGAGCATAATCATCTAGAGAGTCTGCTGACACATTCGAATCTACGGAATATCCGGAGAAAAAAAAGTGGACCTTGAGCCCGGTAAAGGGCACCCAACTCTTCCGGTGTGAGCACTGCATCTTGAAAGGATATGAGGAAAACGTTGCACGAAGATGATGGATCGATACCTCTTGGGGAAGATGTTATCTGTCTGTTCCATAGACCGGCGATTGGGAGAGAGTTTGCACAGATGAACAGAAACACGAGAAGCATTGTCAATGAAGGATGATATGATTGACCGGTATACCGGTAAGTGCTTGTGGTCGACGGAAATTGAGTGGGAAGTTATGCTGACGTCATCCCAGCGTCCCTTTGGCATGATCATTTCATCATCTCATCTCAACAACTCTCGTTCCTGGCAGATATATTAATCTTCTAGATTATCAATCCTCTTAGAAGCTCCTATCATCATCTATGATCTCTGAGGGCTATTGTTAGCCAGTTCGAAACCCTTTTGACAATTTGTCCCCTTTAAAGACGTCCAAAGTACCCTGTACTACCCTAACTCTCACGTATCATATGCATACTGCCATACTACTACGAAAATTTGACAGGCCTGATCGTGGAAAGTTTCGAGCATCCACAAGTTTAGACTGGTCTGTCCGTCATAGCGGCTTTGATTTTAATTTCGGTGACAACATTGAACAAACCCCGCTGCAAGGTATGAATTTAAGCTTGTAACGGGACTACCGTACAGACCGAATACTTGAACAAGATCAATTCGGGCTGGTTTGTTGGAGATCATCGATATCATCGTATATAGTAGGCTGCAGATATTGCCAACGTTCTGATTGTCGAATTCCGTGGCCACGCCCAATTTCGCAAGTGCCAGTGGCTTGCCGTATTGATTTGGAAGCCACTCTAAAGATGTCAACAAGGTTCGCAGGGAGGTACGAAACATGACTGCAACTTACATCATGATTCTGATTGTCCTCCAAGCCTACGGATAAAAACAGTGGTATTTGGAACAACTAGGGATACACATTCGTTGTAATGTAATCGTACAGGGGCGTGGATGCTGTTGGATGCACAGGAGTCCATGTCCGTGACGCAGCTATATTAAGTTCGTGAGCCGTATGCTAATTTTTCGAACAGAAAATGATTAGTGAGGTAGGTGTAAGCTAAAAGTTCAAAATGAAATGAACGTGGGCAACTAGAGTAATGAACGTAGAGTTAGGTGAAACGAGTGGAGTGAAGAAATAAATTATCGAGAGGGTACAAAGAGCGAAGAAAGATTAGTGACGGTCCGTCTCTACCCGTCTCCGTGAGCTGGATCCATGCTGTATCTGGGATTGCCAATAAGCGGCGCCTTCTCCTCTGGTCCATTCTCCGGTCAATGGATTTCGTTCAAAATCGCCATCCTGGTACCCATAACGTTGCTGCAACAACTTCAACAAAGGGTTACGTAGTGCCGGGTCCATCCTGACGCTTTCCCCAGGATAGTAACTTCCCACACCGTGGCGAGACAGGCTTTCCTCGAAGAGAGCCTCCTCATGAGTGCATCCACAGTTGAGATATCCAGGAGGAGCATTGCGAGGTGGGAACGACCGCCGTTCCCGACGGGAATCATGCCACGCGCACAACGCATTGCCGGCCCGATTGAGCGAACAAAGCATCTTTTTCCGTATTTCGGTGCGGGTTTTCCAGTCTTCCTGGAAAGAGACCGAAGGAGGCGGTGTTGGGAGGCCAAGAGGCTTCGGCGCTGAATCTTTAGCGTGCAGTTCCTCCAGGGCAGCCCGACACCTAACCGTCTCAGCCTGGGCGTCACTCAATCTTTGACGCAGCATTAGAATCTCGCCTTTGAGTTGATCCTCGGTAGAGACGGTCGGATGTAGCGGCTGCGTAGGAAGTGAGTAACCAGACCCAGACTGCCGCATGCCAGGCTGAGAGTAGGGATCGTATAAAGTATTGCCAAAATTCGATGACCCTGAAGAGTTGGAGTCGGGGGAAGAGTCTCTCATCACCATTGAGTCGAAACCGAGGCTGTTTACAGACATGTCATGAAAGGGCAAGCTGTTCCCAGTGATCCCTGGATAAGAAGTCTGCGACAATCCTTGAAACATAGCAGGTTGGTTTGGCGACCAATTGCTACTGTGGAATAGACTATCGTTTCGCGTAGGCGGAGAACGACTACCACGATGGACAGTGTCACCAACGGCTCCCGTAAGGCTGGAGGTCATATTAGAACTGGATGGTCCTGATCCCGTAGTGTATGTTCCATCCTGAGAGCATATGGTTTATTATTGAAACGACGAATGGATAAGTTGACACCTACACCCATGAAGGATTGACTTAGAGAGTATGTCTCGTGACCATTGCGACTCCTTTGAGCAGGCGTATTGGACCTGCCGCTTCGTGTTCCAGAATGGGGGGACCAGGTCGTACTTGACATATCTGTGTTGGATAATCTACCTTGTTTCGTGAATGAGTAGGAGCAAGCACTATTGATGTGGGATGCTTCCGGGTCGCGACGGGAAAAGTGAGTAGGGAGAAGGGGGTACGGGTTATGAATAGGGTATGACGACGAAATCCCATGTTCAAATGGCTCCTTTTTAACAGCCAAGTCCCGTCTGGTTTGGCGGTGCAGATCTTGTTGTATCCGAACCATCTCTTGTATCTTAGGTCGTGGATGGGGACAATGTCGCTTGATCAGCAAAGTTGTGAAGGAGACGAGACTCAAACTTGGCAACTATATAGAAATCTTCACGACTAGAGACGGGGCTGTACACTTGGTGGATCATGCCAATAGCCGAACCAAATGGATTCTGATGAATCAATAACGGGGCTGAGGTTTGGTGTGGACTCCATTTGTTCCATATCGCGTAGAGAGACGCTTCATCGATCTATAAAGAGGTCGAGATCAGCTTCTCGGGCTCGAACATAAGGACCAACCATAAACGAATGTACGAAGTTCCGATCAAGCATGGCAACCACGTTTACGACACAGCCCTGATTTGGACAATCCGTTTTTGGAAAAGGAAAGGATGGAAGGAATTTCGACATTAGCGATGATAATTGACGTCACGACAGCGCCGCAGAGTTAAGAAGCAAAGGCCCTTTATTGGCTAGAAACGATCCAACTTCTCAGAAACTTCAAGGAGATATGTACGCAGATAAATTGCGATCAATTGTAAGGCACTTGTCAAGTCCTTTTTCTCGAATTCGTCAAAGCAACCACAGCCAAGACATAATATACGTACATATCTATAGCCGCTCGGTATTTTGAGCAAGCAACCTCAAGCAACAGAACTATTTTCGGTTACTCACCATCGTCAGTGATCATCTTCTATGACACCATCCAAGGGAGTACGAGTTATGTCACGCCATGGTTTGGCCGGAATGAGACTTGAGAGAGAATTAATGCATCTCAGAATGGAATCAAATGCCACGCACCGAGAATCTGGAGGAACATTGACTTCACCAGTTGCTTCGTCATACTCGACGAACTTTGTAATTTCTACGGCTGGGCGACCTGGGCAGCTGAGACGAGTTGAAGATCAAAGAGCCAAAAACGACTGTGAGACTGACATGCGAAAGAACCGACTAATCGGAATACAATCGATTGCTCCCTGTTGCTGCGTACAGACGTACTGGAGAATTTCTGAGATACGACACGGCGACATGGCGAACCGCAATCATTCGGCGTCGGACTCGGAGTTCGGACTGTGGAGATTCGGCGATCACGTGTCCCATCGAATAAAAAACATTTCGAAGGAGAAAAGTCATCCTACTTTCTCTCATCCATCACAAAAATGGTTTACAAGGTTGCTGGTAAGCTTGTGTCGCGCTGTCAGTCGCTGCAGAAACCGATGAGATCAATCAGATATCTCTCTTGCTGCGTTCGGTCGTAAAGAGATCGAAATCGCCGAGGTTCGTTGCTCACAGCCTCAATCTTTTTGTCGCATCGCTGACAATCGACCAACAGCATGAGATGCCTGGTCTCATGTACATTCGCGCAAAGGTACTTAGCTCATACCCCATCACATCATCCATAACTGATTATGTCCAACGTGAAGCACGGTCCTTCCAAACCTCTTGCAGGGGCCCGCATCGCTGGATGCCTTCATATGTGCGCTCATCCCTTTTTCGATCTTTTTCTCACGTTCATATGTGAGAAATGTAGGACTATCCAAACGGCAGTTCTTATCGAAACATTGGTCGCCTTGGGTGCCGAAGTTACTTGGTCTTCTTGCGTAAGCCATCATCTATCGCTTGGATAAAACCTGTACATTGATCTTGCTCTCCACAGAACATTTTCTCCACCCAAGATCATGCTGCTGCTGCGTATGTGACGGTTGACAATCATCGTCTTCGCTTTGATCTCATCATGATAACAATCTTTTATAGTATCGCCGCAACTGGTGTCCCGGTCTTCGCGTGGAAAGGGGAGTCCGAGGAGGAGTACCTTTGGTGTATTGAACAGACCCTGGCTGGATTCCCTGGTGGAAAGCCTCTCAACATGATCCTCGACGACGGAGGTGATCTGACCAACCTCGTTCATGAGAAGTATCCCAAATATCTTCAAGGTAAAACTTTCTCACGCTAATAAAGATCTATTAACTCAGTATGAGCATAGACATCCGTGGTATTTCTGAGGAGACTACAACCGGTGTCCATCACTTGTACAAGGCTTTCCGTGAGGGCAAGCTCAAAGTTCCCGCCATCAACGTCAACGATTCCGTTACCAAGTCCAAATTCGACAATTACTATGGTTGCCGTGAATCCCTTGTCGATGGTATTAAGCGCGCAACTGATGTCATGTTGGCTGGCAAGGTTGCCGTTGTTGCCGGCTTCGGTGATGTCGGTAAAGGCGTAAGTTGGAAAATCTTTGCTCTATCATTTATACTATTCTAAGATCCGATATTAGTGTGCCGAATCTCTTCGTTCTTATGGTGCTCGTGTCCTAATCACGGAGATCGATCCTATCAACGCCCTTCAGGCTGCCATGGCTGGCTATGAAGTTACTACAATGGAGGATGCTGCTCCCCGCTCGAACATCTTTGTCACCACTACCGGTAACCGGGATATCATCACCGCCGAGCATTTCCTCCAGATGCCCGAAGATGCTATTGTCAGCAAGTAAGGAGCTTGTTCTTCCAGGCATGCGGTGCATTGATTTTCTCACTTTTTACAGCATTGGTCACTTTGATGTTGAGATTGATGTTGCCTGGTTGAAGGCCAATGCCAAGTCTGTCACCAACGTCAAGCCTCAGGTTGACCGCTTTACCATGCCCAGTGGCCGTCACATCATCCTCCTCGCTGAGGGCCGTCTTGTCAACTTGGGGTGCTGCTCTTCCTTGATCTTCTGATGTTGTGTGTTCTGACATCTCTTCCAGTTGTGCCACTGGCCACCCTTCGTTCGTCATGTCCTGCTCCTTCTCCAACCAGGTCCTTGCGCAGATTGCTCTTTGGACAACTCCCGAAAAGTTCCCTCTTGGTGTTCACATGCTCCCCAAAGAACTTGACGAGGAGGTCGCTCGTGCTCACTTGGCCCAGCTCAACGTCAAGCTCACCACCCTCACATCAACTCAATCCTCCTACCTTGATATTCCTGTCAACGGTCCTTACAAACAGGTACGTTTATCTACTGGACTTTGCCAAATGCATTGAACAATCAACTCATTCTTCCAGGCGCACTACCGATACTAGATGTATGTTGAGTATACCCGTATCTATCGACGGCCTCAACGAGCCCTCGCCATTTGATCGGGAGAATGGGATCTTCAACGTCCTTGGATGTCGTGATTCGTTCAGAAGAGTTGATATATAAGACTCTTGGCCGGAGGCAGGGATAGTCGTTTTGAGAGCGATTCCTAGCGCGCTCTGGAGGTGGAGGAGCGTGTTTACTATCGACCAGGGCCTCAACGAGCCCTTCGGTTATTGTGACCTCAACGTCGCTGTAGGATATCATTATTTCGGTTGTCAAATGCAGTTGTTTCTCACATCATTCAATGCGAGCTGTGTCATCTTCAGAATTAAGACGTCAAACGATGATATCAACACAACGAGCAAGAGAGAATAGCTGATAAACGCAATCTTTTTGTTCTTACATCTACAATGGTTGAACACCCAATCATGAAAACTCGGGCGATCTCTGTGCTTGGATCTCATCACTAAATTGAGCTTGTAGCCTCTTGAAACAGAAAATCTAGCCCCATGGGTTGTACGAAGACTTGTCGGAATACGTGAAAGTTTTTTCATCGGTTACAGTCTCAAGTTCATCTGGCTGGACACGATCGTTCTTAACTTGTCAAATGAAATCGAGATGTTGATCATTTTCCTGGATCAGTCCATTAATGGAAGGATCGTCATGTCGTCCTATGAATCCATTCTCGTGCAGCGGGCACAAGCGTGTTTTTGTTGATGCGTCAATGATATGACTACATATGACCACCTGATGTCTTGTCCAAAATGATACGTAAAATTTGTATTTGAACATATCATAACGTGGCACTGTTGCTGATTTGGGGTGATTCTTCTCCACTTTTCCTACCTTACATTCGCTTTCGAGATCTAGCTGTGCATACGGTGATTGTGGCGGCGGTAAGTTACTCTGGAAGTTTCGCGGCCGGCGGCCGGCGGCGGCTCAATCTTTGCCTGGTTTCTCCATGTTACAATACCTGATTATCAACATTATGTTTGTGTACGGTCCATTGCTGATAACTCACATAGGGAGGAGTGGTTGCTGTCACAGCTCCAGTGTACGGTTTCTTGTTCCGAATTTTGAAGCAAAATCTAGGCTCTATTGTACGATCACCGAATTGGCCGGTCTCCTTGCCCCTACTTCATCAAGTATCTCACCTCTCAATCATAGCTGATTTCTTGGGCCCTATGTCCAATATCATCATGTCGACGTCTGGTGACATCTTGTGGAGTAGTAATTGTAATGTACATACCAGGTTTGAACTTTCAGCTAAAGCTGCTAATGACCTCCTTTTCGACAAGCCATTCGGCGCACTCATTCCAATCCATTCCAAGCGCCTCGAAACAACCAGCGTTAAAAAGCTAACAATAACGCACAAGTATAAGCATGTTATGGACGACACGACGCTGAGATTTTCGGCAGGCTTACACATGTAAGCCATTTTATCTTGCCACCCAGACTAACTCATTCTTACGTGTTTCATCTCTCTCTTTGCCGCCAAGGACGCATCTATCCATAGGCTGGTTCTCCGTACCTCTTTGCAAGCGCCCACCGGCCGATCATCCCACGAACCATGGAACCGGATGTTATATCCTGTCCATGGACCCTTCTTCCAAGGTGCACTTTCCTCATTCGGCCTCTCCTTACTCCAGACCTACCGCTGACCAACATTGATTCCCTCCATACAGGGGACTGACAATTAGGTGAAACTCTTCTCGGAGAATCAGCGCTTGTCATCACTCTTTGCAACTCACCTCCACTTCAGACCGAATTTCCGGAGACAGAGCACCGATCTTTTCCACTCTCATCCCTCTCTAATACCTTCTCCCGCTCCCGTACACCTCTCCTGAGCCAGCATTGAAACCCTTCCCTAATCTGCCTGCCCCACGACGCCTTGTCGTCTTGCTGGTTGGGTTCAAGCCACATCATAAAATACGGGCATCGTCCGCTCGAGAGAGAGAGAGCGTTGTCAACTATATGATTTGTAACGGGTGTGATATGGTGGTAGTACCCGCCACAGTGGGCACACCACTACTGGCATGGGATAGTCTGACCCTTAAGCAGCTATGGGGGCTGGAGTTACCTGCTGAGGGTGTGGCGTCGGCGTCAACTACCTGGACTTTCAAGTTTGAGGGCGACGTACCATTTGCATTCCAGCTTTAGCGACAAGCTGAGGTGATTTTCCATGGTCTATGTATAGTACTTTATGAGCTCGAATTAGTGACTCGGTTCACGAAGCGATGCACCTAATGGATGAGTAAGAAGCGATCATCTGAGACACGACGAAGCTATTCGACGTGAGTGAACTCTTCGAGCATGATAGATTGGATATTGGAGGTATGAAAAAGCTCGACGGGGTATGTACCCCTCTGTCGGAACTTATTACTCTTGACGTGGCTCTCGTCGCGAAAAATAGGTATGTAGATGACGACATGGTCCATGACATTCAGGAGACGGTTGCGCCAGAATGTCTCGCAGCCCTTGTCACGTAAAGAGGTGAAAGAGCGCGAGGATATGATATGTTCGTGGGTTTGGAGAGGTTGATGCCGTAACCGAGACCATAGCCTTGCTGAAGGATGACGATGGACGAGTGGATGATGATAATGAGACCGGACGCCTGGACCAGTTCGTTGGGCTGCCCGTATAGTCCGGTTACGACGTGGACGAGGGAAATGATGAACACGAAATACTTGAGATACGTAGGTATCGCGTGAGATCGGCTCACATTTTTGTCCTGTGCTGAAAAAGCGCACGACGGTCCTGGCCCCGGCCCAAAAGTTGCATGCACGCAAAGTCCGGAAGTGAAGCTGGGTGTGGTGAGAATACTGTTGGACGCGAAGATGGCACACATCCAGTAGAGCGGGTCACACGAGTCGGAGGACATGATTCCATACAACGGGACTTGTGAGCGAACAAGGAAAATAAGGAGAGTGTCTGCCGTTCATAGCACCTTTTGGTTGATCGAAGGGAACTTCCTACGACAGATATTTAGTTTTGAATTGAAATCAAGTAATATCATGTAGTTGAATACCTTGTGATCCAGCGGCGAAACCTCTGGGAGAATTGGGCAGAAATAGACGGACTAGATTGAGAAAGCTGACTACAAAGGATCACATATGTAGTCCGTACGTTGTTCATTGTAAGAAATAGAAAAACATACTTACACTCGAGCTCATGATGGAGGTGCTGCAGATTATGTAAGTGCCGTCGTTTATCCGAAGCGTGTCTCGCGTTCCAAGCGCGTTCACTATTAACTAATGCCCTCAACAGACAAGGGGTTCCACTTCCTGACATCCCACCACCACATGTAGCATCCAATAACGAACTTTTACCTGGATATGCTGTCATTCAACAACTTGAGGTGTCCGAACATGCTAAACCAACCACTGAAGAACAGAAAGAACGGCTAATGTACTTCCGAATACTCGCCTACCTCATATCGCACGGACCGTCCCTCAAACCTCGCGTAGAAGTTGCTAAGTGCATTATCAATTGTGCAAATGAAAATGAAATCCTATGCGAAGGAGAAATTACTACATTCATGCCTGTAAGCCCCTATTTTTCCTTCGTTATTCGATCTTATACGGTTAGAGATTCTTTTACCAGTCTATAAGTCTCAAGGGCCTGCTCCTCCGCCTTCCATTCATTCAAGCCGTTCATACCAAGACTTAGAGGATATGATAAAAAAGGTCCTTGTCAAGGCTCCGAAAAATCATTCGGAAGCCAGATCAAATGTGAGTGAACGCGCATCAAGTAGTCTTGGCAGGCGCTACTTCGAGATGGGTTTCGTTGCCCAGTTACGGGACGGTATGATTTTGGCATCATGGAGATCAACCAGTGGCAGGATAGTGTTGGCGAGGAATCCGAAATAGTCTCTACAGAATGTGCCCATATCATCCTTGAATCTACGAATGTCACAATGAAAGCCAGGCCAGCCAGGATCGACCAAGTATGTATACACCTTCTTATCTTTTGCAGTGCTCAATCCCTTTGTACATAGGCTTCCAGTGTATGGTCAATATTGTCTATGCTTGTCAGTCAAGATATCGTCGACAAACTCAATGAACAGGCCATTCACTCCCTCAGACTCCCTCGAAAATGTTCTGACACTTCAACATGATGTCCATGATCGATTCGACAGATTGAGTCTTTGGTTTGAACCTACACTAATTTCCTTCCATATCTCTCATGACTTGGTGTCTTGAACATTTCTAGGGCACACCAAACGTGTACAATGTCTGTGGTGCCTCCTATCCAATTCCTCAAACATGGAACCAACAAGTACAATTCATCGGCTCTCAGGATCTTCCTGTTCCGTCAGCTGAGTACCTCGCTCTCCATGCGGCGTGCTGTAGCCCACATGTCTGGTGCGGCGGGCTATGCAGAACAGGTTGACCGGGAGTTTGAATCTATGTCAGTTCTGTCCAATGATAGTAATTCAGCGCCACTGCTTGCGTATGCCCTTGCACCATTTGCACATTAGTTGCAGCTATGTCCATGTGACTTTTTTTACATATTCGTAGCGCTTTTGCTGTATTCATAAAATCATCAAAAATGTACATCTATGATTGAAATGAATCTGGCACCCCATCACGTAGAGCTTCAGATTTTCACTCGTTGGAACAATCCGGGAGCGAAGATTGAGCCTGGGGATGACGATGTGACTGACGTCTACCTGGGCCATATGACGACAGGAATTCAATGTAAGCCACAATGAAATTCGCCGGTGTTAGAATTCAAATTTACAGGACCCGTAGTCACTACGACACGACAAGGTATATCCTCTAGGACCACACGCCCTGCCGCGCAAATTTTGTCTTTGTTCCTTCCCCTTCCCCCGGCCCAGACGGTTTTGTTGGCGTCACGGATGGTATGAACAACGATATACATACACACGAACGGACCTACAACAGATTCTCCAATGCTGCCATCTCAGGACCGCCAGATTCCTGCACACAAACGCACGTCGATACAGAGTAAGGCAATGAAACCGATAGAAACTCACCCGCATGCCGATTTCCCAGTAACTGTAGATGATGGTGACGGCCATGAGGATACCAGTGCCACTGCCAATCGCGCCCATTAAATCTGCCGCGACAGATAGCAGACCCAAGATCGCGCCTCCGAATGCGGCGGCGGTGGGGATCACACGCTTGAGCTCTTTGTACATCGAGCCTTCGCGGTGGCCGGCCATGACCTGTGCACGCACGTCGTATCACAGGCTTCTGTGGTGTATGACAATAACAATCCACGTACCATTTGTTGGTCTTTGAGTTGCTTGGCGACGTCCCGGGGTCCAGAACCAGAGACTTCGATCCAGGTTTTGGAGAATATGGCGCAGGCGCTAAGCATGAATGTGATGTAGACGGCGGTGTGTATCGGGTCGAGGATGGCTTCTTTCATGGTGTGAGGGGGCGAAATGTAGTATGCGATACCAGACTTGGCGACAAGCTGAGGTGAATCTTCCATAGGCTATGGTAATAGCTATTAGATAGCATTAGTGATTCTGTTCACGACGCGACGCACCTCCCAGACACCGAGGAGCTTGACGAAAAAGTTAGATGGGAAGCGGGAAGCGAGCATTTGAGAGACGATGAAGACGTTCGATGTGAGCGCACTCTCGAGCATGATAGGCATGTTGGAGGTGTAGAATAGCTTAACGGGATAGCTTCCCCTCTGTCCACGGAACTTGTTGCTCTTGACAGGGATCTCGATGCGGAAGCCTTGAAGATAGATGACGACGGCGAAGATCGCGATGGTCGCGATGAGATTCATGACGTTCGGGAGCCTGTCGCGCCAAAATGCCTCGCGGAGCGCGCGTCCCTTGTCATTCCACGTGAAGAGGAGGTGGAAGAGCGCGACAAGTGCGCCCTCGAATTCGGGGCCGCGACCGGTGTTGACGGTGGTGGGCGAGAAGGCCTTCCAGACGATGGACTCGCAGATGTTCGTGGCGATGAAGAGATTAATACCGGAGCCGAGACCATAGCCTTTCTGGAGCAGCTCATCGAGGAGGATGACGATGAGCGAGGCGACGACAAGTTGGATGATGAGGAGAAGACAGACGCCTGCGCCGAGTTCTTTGGGTTGCCCATAAAGACCGGTTACAACGTAGACGGTTGCTTGGCCGAGAGAGATGATGAGGGCAAATACTAAGAGATACTTTAGTAAATGGTTGTGTCGTGTG